>RJWJ010024224.1:0-25035 GCA_004363605.1 Indri indri
GTCCTCCCGATGAACCTGCCCCCAGCCTGTCCCACGCTGTCCTTCCTCCCGCAAGCTGCAGTGGGTGCTGCTGGGCCATGGCTGTGACAGAGGTGCCAGTGGGCGCCGTGGGGATGGGGGAGCCCCGCTTGGAGCCAGGAGAACCAACCTGCTCTGCGCTGGCAGTGGGGCTGCCACACCCTCTGGGCCTCGACCTAGGGACCTGTGACCCAGCTGGGTCGGGGGTGCAGGTGCGGTGGCTGTCAGAGGGCCGCGTGCTCAGCAGGTGTTCTGGGTGGTTCTGACTGCTGCTGTTTCGGGGCCTGTCTTTGGGGGTTTGTCTTGGAATGAGTGGAACGCCCACACCCAGAGGGAGCTGCACAGAGCCACAGGCGGCCATATGCCCACCCCTTTCTGCTTAACTGAGTGGCATCGGAGAGGCAGGGTGTTGGAGGGAGAGCCATGCGGCCAGGCCCTGAGCTGGAGCTGGGGACTCCCCCAGAGCTCACGTCCCTGTCCCCAAGGCAGCATCAACCAAGCATGAGGGGCATGACCTGCCCTGGGAGAGGCCAAGCCAGTGCCGCCCCATGTTCACCCCCCAGCCATCGCCAGGCCAGGGCTCAGACCTCCTCTGCCCAGCTGTGTGGCACTAGGGACAGCTGAGAGCATAGCCTCAGAGCCCCACTGTTCCACTCGTGGCTGGGCAGACTGACCTCTCAGTGCCTTGGTTTACTGACCTGCAAAATAGGTACCCACCTTTTAGGGTCACCCAGAGAACTACATGGAGAGTGGTGAGATAGGCCCTGTAGGGGTAGGTCCCATATAGGGAAAGGTTACCAGAAAATGACAGACATACTTGACCTGCTCATTTGGAAGTTACTGGAAGTTTCCGGAAGTTTCTGGAGAGAGGCAGAGAAGCCTCTTTTCAGTCCTTGTTGGCCATGGTGACCACTCTTGATGTCCACCCTTCCTCGGCCTCCTGTCCCGGCTCCCAGTCTCCCCTCACTGCCCTGCGTGCCTCCCGGTCCCCCACCAGGACCCCCACACCCGCCCCCACCCACACAGCGCCCGAGGCCCCCTACCCTTGAGCCACGCCCGATACAGCCACCATTGACACACAGACGGGTCCTTTCTCTGGACCCTGCCAGTCCCGCTCTGTCCTTCCGTGTCCGGCCAACTCTGAGTCACCGTTGTCTCTTCTCCCTCGCCACGCCTGGGCCCGTCAGCCGCCAAACACCACCAGGTTTTTCTTTGTCCTTTCCCCTGACGGTGGAACCCACACCAGGCTGATGGCACTGGCCTCGTCCCCTTCCTGTCTGGCACAGATGCCCCTGAAGCCCGTGTCTGGCAGGGACTCTGCAGAGAGGCCTCGCCCCTCCTTCCCACGCTCCCCAGCCCACCTCTGCCCCAAGACCGTGGCCCCTGCTCTTGGCGCACAGCTGTCCCCAGTCCCCATGTCCAAGCAGACAGACCTGCTGTAGGAGGAGGCCCCAGAACCTCTCAGGCCCCCCGGGTCTCTCTCTAAGCCACGCCCGCCTCAGGGGAGCAGTCCGCACTGTGGGCGCCTCGCGGGCTCGCACCTCTCCAGGTAACAGGTCCCCGAAGGGCGGTGACTCTGACTCCCCTTCAGGGATCCTCCCGGCGGCTGGCGCAGAAGGTACCTGACAGGTCCTCATGGCCCGACCCTTGTCTGTCTGCCAAGTAGCCAGGATGCAGAGGCCCAGCAGGGACCTGTTTACCTCCTAGGCCACCGAGGAGTGCACCAAAACCGTCCTGGAACTGGAGGAAGCACAAAGAAGCTCGAGCAGCGCCCTCCTGGAGAAGCAGAAGCAGCTGTCGGTGATGCAGTCCGACCTGGACACGCTGGAAGCCGACCTCGAGCGGCTCACCGCCCTCAAGCGACAGGTAAACAAGTCCCAGGAGGTCGCTAGGGCTCAAGGCACCTCGGACGTGTGTGTGCCACTCTCAGTGAGGCCTCCTGGCCCAGCGAAGCGCAGCTGAAACAGCACCGTGCACTGCCGCAGTCTGTGGCTTTGTGATTCGCTCATTCAACAAATACTGACCCTGTGCCTGTCACGGGCCAGGCCCCGTTCTGGGTGCCAGGGCTCCAGAGCAGCACAAAACAGACAAAAGCCCCTGACCCCCTGGAGGTTACATTCTGGGGGCAGGAGACATGATAAACAGAATAAATAAAAAGAGAGTGTATGTCAGATGGGGATAATGCTTTGGAGAGGAACGAAGCAGAGAAGGGGCTTCGGGAGGGCCAGGGGACCAAGGCCTTGGGCTGGGTGATCCGGGAAAGCCACACAGAGCTGACGGCATTTAGTCAAGACTCTGGGATGCAAGGTAGGGGCCACCCCAGGCAGAGGGGACGGCCCAGCAAAGGCAGGCCCTGGGGGTGTGGGCAGAGGGTCATGACTTTGGGCTTTTCTCCCAAAGGGGAGGACTTTGCCGGGAGGAGTAACGGGGGCTCCCGCGGGATCCTCCGGCTCTGGTATTGGGTATGGCAGGTGGGGTCGAGGGTGGACACGGGACGCTGTTTGAGGCCACCACGGTGCTGCAGGAGGATGGGGACGCAGGGACCAGGTGGCTGGTGAGAAGCTGCCGGATTCTGTACATACATAATCCAGAAGCCGCCCCGCTGGGATTTCCCGCTGGACTGGACGTGGTGTGGGCAGAAGAGAGGGCTTGAGTGTGACTCCAAGGTCCCAGCCTGGTCAACTGAGGCAGGCAGGAGAACAAGGGGTCGTGCGCATAGCAGGTGCCAGGAATGTCTTCTAGATGGCGGGGGGACCAAGAGGCTCCAACCCAGTGGGCGGCGGCCTCACAGGTGCGCCCTCTCAAGGGGTGGTCTCTCCTCGCATCCGAGTTTATGTGGCGGTCGGCGGGCGTCCTCCTTCCAATTAGCATAGCCTGACACAGGGTCTCTTTCCCACTCAGAACCTCTCAGACATCGTGGCCCTGCAGACGCGCGCCAAGCACCTGCAGGCGGTGAAGGAGGGGAGATACGTGTTCCTGTTCCGCTCCAAGCAGTCCCTGCAGCTGGAGCACAGGCGCCTGGACGACCGGCTGGCCCTCATCGCCACCATCCTCCACCAAGTGCAGGACGAGTACCCTCAGTTCCAGAAGGCCCTGCACAAGGTCAGCCAGAAGGTCGCCAGCAAGCTCGAATCGCCGGGGCCATCGTAGAGAACAGCCGGGACCCCACCTTCCACAGCTGCCCCCACAAGAAAGAGATCCAGAAATTTGTTTATTATGAGGGACTTAGAATCTTTTTGTGTTCCTATAAATCACGTGTGCCCTCCCCTGCACACCAGAGAAATAGATAAGCCAGCCCACTCGTAGGAATTGCTTAGTCACTCCGCGGTTTATCCAAAACCTGACTTTCCAACCAGCCGCTTTCCGGCGAGCCTCCGCTGGCAAAGGCCGTGCCCGTGGCTGCAGACACACCGCACGCTGGACCTCGCCGTCCAAATAACCCTTCTGTTTGTGAGGCCCCAGGGTCCACGCGAGCCTCTCGCACACTTGCTGGCCTGTGCCAGCACACAACCCTGTTGGCGAGCAAAAGGTGTAAGCCGCGGTGCACCTGGCCGGTGGCCTCGGAGGCTGCTTCCTCCCTCAGCGCCCCCTCTACCAGGAGACCTGAAAACCCACCAACTTCTCCCCGGTTTTTGCCATCACCACCCCCAGAAAACTCAGGTCCCTCCTCCTGCCCTCACGTCCAGTTTGAGTTAAATTCACATCCACAGCTTGCAGGAGGAAGTCAAGGTCCCCAGACAGGTCATTTATGGAAGCAGGTGACCGCTGCAGTAAGAGCACACCAGCGGGTAAACACTAGGAGACCACGCCCCGTCTGCTCACCTGTCTCTTCTTCACTATTTTTATTTTGAGATGGGGTCTGGCTGTTGCCCTGGGTGGTCTCAAACTCCTGGGCTCAAGGGACCCTCCCGCCTTGGCCTCCCGAGCAGCTAGGACTGCAGGTGCCACTAGGCAGGCCCGTCTTCATTACGAACCCGGTGCTCTCTCTCCACACTCCTGCATTTCCAAGTACTAACCACCTACTGGCTTCACTGCAGTTTAAAGGAAAAATGTTCTATAAAATAATTTCACTTTTTCAAACCTTTTCAGCAGAAGAATTAAATCTTTTTCTCAATATGGGAGTCAGGCGTATTTATTCTAAAAGATTGCAGAAATACAGAACCTGCAGCCAGGTGCAGGGGGAGGTCTTAAGCCCACCCAGAGGCCACAGGGCTGCATGTGTGCGCCTCCCCTCCGGGATTGCTGTGAGCATACATTCCTACATTCCGTCTGGCAAGTTAAGATCAGACTTCATTCAGTTTTTGTGTCTCACTTCTAAAAGTGTGCTCATCTTAATGTAAGCACTTTCCCATTTTATGAAAAAATTCCTTATGTCAACGTTTTCATAAACGTTGGTTTTATAGGTTATCACATGTTTTGATTATTTCTTTACAGAATAAATGTAAATTGCGGAGGGAATTTAAGGAGCTCCCAAATTCTGGCTGTTTTTTAACCTCTCCACGCTGAGCACCTCTGTCTGCCTCTCCGGAGACGTCTCCGTCCTGCGGGCTGGATTCGCAGGACCGCGGCTTGGCCGGCGCTTACGAAGTCCTAACAGCTGCAGGGACAGGGACTGGGCCGGGACCGGGCCAGCAGGTGCCATGACCCACCTCTGACCCCAAGGAAACGGCAACGGCGCGACCCCGCAGGCGCCGGCGGGCCTCTCCCGGCAAGGTGCGCGCTCCTCTGGGACGCCTTCCCGGCCGGGCAGAGGCCCGGGCGGACAACCGGGGACCCGGGTCGGGGAGTGGGGGCCCGGGGAGCGGGGGACCCGGGTACGGCACCAGGGCCGGAGTAGGAGACAGACACAGAGCCAGCGCCGGGATGCGCCGAAGGACCCGGCCTGCTCCGCCGGAGCCGCCGCGAGGGGGCGCAGCGGGGTCGCGCACTCTCGCCTCGGGCGCCTGCGCGGGCGGCCCCGTCACATGACCCCGCGGCCCCGCGCGCGCCCGGCTCGGACCCCAGAGGCCTCGCGGTGGGCCGGGCGCGCGTGCGCGGAGGTGAGCTGCCGGGCCTGCGGGACCTGGGCAGACCTGCGGCGTTGGGCCCTGTCCGGCTGGGGCTGGGGCGGGGCGCCCGGTCGGTCGGTTGGCGGCTTCCCGGTTGGAGAAGTTGAGGAGGTTGTGGCCGAGGCCGCGCGGCGGGGGAGGGGGTCCCACCGGTGAGGCCCGGTGGGGTAGCGACCCCCCACCCCCCGTAGCACGGGCATCCTGGAAAAGTCCAGATTCTCGTCCATCCGCCCAGGCTCAGCGAGGAGGGCTCTGTGCGTGCCGCATCTCACGGGGGAAAGGGGAAACTGAGGTACGGGGAGGGGGACACACCTGAGTTCTGCCCGGGCTGCCAGTGGCAACACCCCAGAAGCGGGTTTGGACCCGCGGCGGGTCCGGCGTCCTCCCCGAGCGCGGAGCTGGAGCCCCTGACCTTGAGCCCTCCCCGTTTCTCTCCGGATTGCCAAGCTTGGCTGCAGCCGGGAGCGGGGCTCGGGCTGGAGGCGCCTGTTCCGCATATCTAGGGTGTCTTCCCTCTTCTGAGGGACGTAGTGCTCAGTCCTGGCCATGTCCCCAGTGACCCCAGCCACCCCTGCAGTTTCTGAGAGGTGCCTGGGCCTGCCCGGGTCCTGAGTCTGAGCCCCTGGAGTTGGGGAGGTCCACATCCCGAGTGTGGACCCCGGGACCAGCTCTGAGTTCCCTCTGCCCGTATTTGGTCTTTATCCCTCATTCCTGGCACACAGCACCTGAAACCTTTGGAAACTGCGTGGTAAGAGTGCCTGTGTTTGCTCACGGATGGCTGTTGGCTGGGGGCACCTAGGAAGCTTCAGGACAGGGACGGGAAGACCAAGGCCTGATTAGAGGGTTGGGACTCGCACCCCGACCCCACCCCCACCTCCACCTCCAGAGAGGGGTGAGGGGCTGGAGAGTGAGGTCATCACCAGTGGCCAATGTTTAATCCACTCTGCCTGCCTAATGGGAGCCCCCTTGAAAACCCCTGAACACAGGGCTCGGGGAGCTTCCAGGTTGGTGAGCACTCGGGGTGCAGGGAGGGGGCACATCTGGAGAGGACACGGAGGCGCTGCCGCCCCCCAACGTTGCCTTATGTACCTCTTCCCTCTGGCTGTTCCTGAGTTGTGTCCCATGTCCTTTGTAACAAACCAGCAAATGTAAGAAAAGCACTTTCCTGAGGTTATGGGAATCCCTGAATTTATAGCCAGTCACCAGAAGTGCAAGTGACAAGCTGGGACCTGGAACTGGCATCTGAGTGGGGCAGTCTCGTGGGACTGAGCCCTTAACCGTGGGGCTCGTGCTGAATCCAGGCAGGTGGTGTCAGAACTGAACCGAATTGCAGGACACCCAGCTGACTGGAGAGTGGAGGAAGAAAACCCCACAGATTTGGTGTCAGAAGTGTGAGTGTCACTGTGGAGCCCAAAGAGCCCTGATTTACCAGTGGCCCATGGTGGGACGCCAAGCTCTGCTGCCGGGTGGAACACTCCCTACCCACCCTTCTGTGACCAGGACAGATCAGTCTCCTCAGGGCCCTGCGTTCCTGTCTGGTGTGTGACTTTGTCCCTGTACCTAAGTGTTGGTGGCAGCCCTGAGCGTGTGTCTCACAACCTCCCACTGCAGGGAGCTTCCTGGGCAAGGCCACATCCTGTGCTCTGAAATCATCCCTGCAGCTGCTCCGAGGCCCATTCCTCAGAGACCAGACCCTTCTGATGTCCAACTTGGGTTTGAGAACCCCCCATGGACACCCTCCCACAGCCTTGCCACTGGAACACTCGTTCTCCTTCCTTGGGGTCAGGCTTGCACCTGGAGGTGGCCGTCCCCGCCTTCCGGCTCCCTGCCATTCTCTCTCAGACAGACCAGAGCGGCTCCCTTGATAAAATCCTCACGCGTCCCATCTGCTTTTGGAGTTGGACTAACGCAATGTTCTTTATAAAATATTCAGAACATTCAGATACGCAAAACGCGGTAACAATCACTTGTTAATCTGAACCTCACATCCTTGTATCGGTATCTGCGGGTCTCCAGGTACAGCTGCCACAGCGAGATCCTGTTTCTCCCCGTGGGCCACAGGGCCAGGAGGGGCTCTGGTCTGCGAAGTCGTCAGAGGTCAGGCCCCTTCTGTTGTATGGCTTTGCCACCGTGTGCTGGTCCACAGGAAAGGGACTGAGGGAAGGTGGCGGGTCCCCCAAGCAGTTAGGGGTTGCCAGAATCACTTCCACTGACACCCCATTGGCCAAAAGTTAATAACCACAGTCACGACATTTATGCAGAAGTGAGGCTCCTTCCACCTGCTATTGTGGCTTGTCCTTTCAATTGCCAACCCGTCTCGCTTGGTCTTTCTGTAACATTTTAGAAGCCTTCTTAGTGTGATATTCTGCAGTCCCCTATTTGGTGCTTCTCTCTCCCTGCGCACCCCCCCCCCAGTCTAAACAGGGCTGCCCCACCCTGCCCGGGGCTGCTCACCTGATCTCTGGGAGGGAGGGTGAGCTGCTTTGGGTGTTGAGCCTGGTCCCTTCTCCCCGCAGGCCTCCGGAGCTATCCACGCTGCCAGCAGCCGCCATGGGCAGGCAGCCCCTGACCGTGGATGTGAGGTGGCCGCCCTGCACCCGTCCCCTGCTGGGGGTCTGCACCTTCATCTGCCTGGCCACCACTGCCCTCCTGGGGCACATCCTGCTCCGTGATTTCCTGGTGGTCCCCCAAGAGTTGGGTGGCTTCTCCCCAGTCCTGGAGAAGACTCGCAGAACTGCACTCGCAGAGCAGGGAGCCAGCGGGTCAGGGCCCCGGCACACCCAGCAGCACCCTGGCCGTCCCGCACCCACACAGTGCAACGTGCCCCCCAACAGCCGCTTCGACTGTGCCCCAGACAGGGCCATCACCCAGGAGCAGTGCGAGGCCCGCGGCTGCTGCTATGTCCCAGCAAGGCGGGACCCACGTGGTGCCCAGATGGGGCAGCCCTGGTGCTTCTTCCCGCCCAACTACCCCAGTTACAAGCTGGAGAACCTGAGCTCCTCTGAAACAGGCTACACAGCCACCCTGACCCGCTCCACCCCCACCTTCTTCCCGAAGGACGTCCTGACCTTGCGGCTGGACGTGCTGATGGAGACGGAGAGCCGCCTGCACTTCACGGTGGGCAGGAGTGGGGCCCGGGCAGAGGACAGGGAGGGTGCGTGCCGGCAGGGACACCGGAGGGACATACAAGCACTTCACGAGGGGCATATGTTGCGCTACTGCGTGTTGAGCCCTTAGTGGGAGCTGAGGGGTGAGCAGACCCAGTGGCTCCCTCAGGGAGGTGGGGACACAGTGACAGGTGTTCCAGAAGGCAGGCTCAGGGCTCGTTCATCTTTATGAAATGGTAGATCAGGGACAAGAAGGTTTTATTTGCTGCCAGACATAGCAAATAAAAGTACCGATGTCCAGTACAGCTGAATTCCAGGTAACCAAGGAATTTGTTTTTCAGTGTAAAGATGCAATGTCTTGGACACATTTATGCCAAAAAACTATTGGTTATTGATCTGAAAATCAGAGTTACCAGGTGTTCTGTATTTCACCTGGCAACCCAGGGGAGGGGTCCTTCTGGCTCTGTAGATGAGGACACCGAGGCTCAGAGAGGCTGAGCGACCCGCCCGCGCTCACACGCTGGTGCGCGGCCTCACTAGGCCTCACCTGAGCGCTCGGAGCAGGCCGTGCTCTGGGCGGGGGGCTACTCCTCCACCTCCCTCTCTCCTTCTAGATCAAAGATCCCGCTAACAGGCGCTATGAGGTGCCCTTGGAGACCCCTCGTGTGCGCAGCCGGGCACTGTCCCCGCTCTACAGCGTGGAGTTCTCAGAGGAGCCCTTTGGGGTGGTCGTGCGCCGGAAGCTGGACGGCCGGGTGCTGTGAGTGCCTGGTCCCGTGCCTCTACCTCAGTGGGGTCACCCTGCCTGCCACTGACCCCTGACCCCTCACTGTCCACCCTCCCCACGGGGGCCTCCTGGCTGTTCCTGGACCACCCCAGCACTCTCCCACCAGGGCCTCCACCTGGTGCGCCCCAGTTCTTGGTGTGGATTTTCCCCCAGGAAAAGTCTGGCAATGTCAGGAGACGTTTCTTTGCTGCCACAGCTCAGGGGTGCTACTGGCATACAGTGGGCCGAGGCTGGGGGTGCCCAGGACGGCCCCACAGAGGGTGACCCGGCCCAAGATGTCAGCGATGCTGAGGCAGAGATGCCCCGTTCAGTCTGAGGTGGTGCCCCCGCCCCAGGCGTTGCTCTCTCTTCTGGTTTTATTATTTTATCAAATACTGATACGCCACTTACTGTGCACTGGGTGTGTAATCATTAACTCGTGTGATCCCGTGACAACTCAGAAGGAGGTGCTGCTTCCATCCCCACATTTCAGACAAGGACACTGAGGCACCGTGCAGCAAGGGGGCCTCGCTGTGCTCTGCGTCCCTCCGGGGCTCGCGTCCCCATGCTGATGGTGCGTGTTTGGGTCACTGCTATCTTCTGCTGTGGCAGGAGTCCTTCCATTTCCCTCACTCCTGGCCGCAGCTGCTAGCCCGGGTTGCCCCACGGTGGGCCCCGGGCAGGCGTGTGTCGAGAGAATGAGCAAATGCGTGGGCTGCGCCCTCGCCGTGCCCGGGTACTGGATGCACCCAAGTGTCCTGGGGTTTGCCGTGGACTCAGGCTCCGTGGCTGTGACACCCATCTGGGATGGCACGGGCCAGCAGGGGAGCATGCCTCCTCTGAATGTGCCCTCGGTGCGCTTCACGCCTAGGTTAGGGTGCTGGGCTCGTTGGACCTGGCGTGGCCGCCCGTCCCTGGGTCACCACGTCCGAGCTGGCCAGGCCCCTCCAGCCTCCTGGTGCTCTCTGGGAGGGTGTGAGGGAGCCTGGCCTCTGCCCTGCAGGCTCAACACCACCGTGGCGCCCCTGTTCTTCGCTGACCAGTTTCTGCAGCTCTCCACCTCCCTGCCCTCCCAGTACCTCGCGGGCCTGGCCGAGCACCTCAGCCCCCTGATGCTCAGCACCAGCTGGGCCAAGGTCACCCTCTGGAACCGGGACATCGCCCCCACGGTACAGGAGCGGCGGCCACGGGGGGTGGGGTGCGGGGTCTGGGATCACAGGGGCTGAGGTGCCGTCTCCTGTGTGTCACAGCCCAACGTGAACCTCTACGGGTCCCACCCTTTCTACCTGGCACTGGAGGACGGTGGGTTGGCGCACGGAGTGTTCCTCCTGAACAGCAACGCCATGGGTGAGCCGCCGTGGGCAGGGGGCTGGGCCTCCCCTTCTCATCTGAGAAATGCGTCTGGTGGGCTGAGGCCTCTCCCAGCTCTGCCCGTCTGTGCCCCTAAGGGGGTTCTGGGGCCCCCACCCTAGAGGTGAGCAGGGCCAGGAAGGAGTCTCAGGCTCCGCTGCTCCGTGTCCTTCCATCCTGCGCTGGTTCCGCAGCAAGCTGGCCTTGGCACGGCTGCCCCGACCCCACCCGCCAGGCCACACCGGCTCCCCATGGGGGAGCCTCGTTCTTTGCCTGTGGGTGGCCCATCTTCAGGGTGCAGGGCCCTCTGGGTGGGGTGTCTGTCCCTGAGCCCCAGGGATGCTTCCCCAGACGTGGTCCTGCAGCCGAGCCCGGCCCTCAGCTGGAGGTCGACAGGCGGCATCCTGGATGTCTACGTCTTCCTGGGCCCGGATCCCAAGAGCGTGGTGCGGCAGTACCTGGACGTCGTGGGTACGGCCGGCTCCCGCCCCAGCGCCCGCCCCGCGCCCCCACCCCACCCTTCACTGGCCGGCTCCGCCCGCAGGGTACCCGTTCATGCCGCCGTACTGGGGCCTGGGCTTCCACCTGTGCCGCTGGGGCTACTCCTCCACCGCCATCACCCGCCAGGTGGTGGAGAACATGACCAAGGCCCACTTCCCGCTGGTGAGTGCGCGGGCGGGCGGGGAGGAGGGGGCTGCTGGGCGCGGCTCCCAGGCCCCAGCAGTGGCTCATGTGCTGCCGCAGGACGTCCAGTGGAACGATCTGGACTACATGGACTCCAGGAGGGACTTCACCTTCAACAAAGATGGCTTCAAGGACTTCCCGGCCATGGTGCAGGAGCTCCACCAGGGCGGCCGGCGGTACGTGATGATCGTGGTGAGTGCTTCTCCCATCCCTCTGTGTGGTGTCTTCCCTGCTGTGGCCACTGGCAACGACTTCTGAGGGTCTTTTTGATACGGAAGGAATATGGACAGGTTTACAGGATTGGCCCCTGCTGTCCACGGAGGCCCAGTTCAAGGGTCCCTGGAAACATGTCTGTTTCTCAGGACTCTTCACTTGTAGGTTACTTGAACTGCCTGAAAGCAAAAAGCGGAGACAAAATAAGCTGATGTCACCAGCACTGGAAAGCGCAGGACGTGGGAGCAGCCGGGACTGTGGAGGCTCCACGTGTCTCCTGGGCCTGCCTCGCCCTCAGGCAGCTCTGTCTCATGGAAGGGAGGGAAGGAAGGCACTTCCATCAGCTCCCCGGGGCAGGACCCCTGGGTCTCCCGGTACACAGAATCTTCCCTGGTCCGGGGCTGGTCCGGCCGGAGTCCGGTGCCGGGCCCTCCGGCCAGAGGGGCGTGAGGGGAGCTGGGAAGACCAAGCGGTCGCCACCACAGGGACCCCCTTAGGCAGAGGAGAGTCAAGTCAGTTGCCAAGAGGTCTGGAATCATGCTGATGTCACACGTTTCTGTCATTGCTCTGACAGCTGTAGAATTAGTGGCCACTCACAGCAGGGAGGGTGAACACAGACCTCTTCTTTTTACTTTCTTTTATTATGGAAGAAGTAAATGATCACTGTAGAACCCTTGTGACACTCTAGAAGCTTGAAGGAGGGTGGTGCTCACGTCCCGGTCTGTCCCCTCAGCCTCCCAGCTGCGCCAGGTGGATGTGTGCGTGTACCTGCACGGCCTTGTCCCCTGCCCTACGCTTGCCAGCACTGCCTTGAGGGCCTTCCCCGCATTCCCGGTGCCTGGTGCCAAGGCCCTGGGCCACGTCCTTCGCCTCCTGACTGGCTTCTGTTGCTCCCAGGATCCCGGCATCAGCAGCTCGGGCCCCCCTGGGGGCTACAGACCCTATGACGAGGGGCTGCGGAGGGGAGTTTTCATCACCAACGAGACTGGGCAGCCGCTGATCGGAAAGGTAGGTGGGGTCTGGGGACAAAAGGGCAGAAAGCAGAGGCCACCAGCCAGTGGGAACAGGACAGCTGTTTCAGGAAGAGGGCGGCATTTCGGAAACTGTCATGTCTGGCGGGACAGATCGGGAGGGGCGAGTCACAGTCAGGGTGACGGCGGCTCCTGACAAGGAATGCCACCTTGCATTGTTCCATCTTCGGTCTGTGACTTCATGGGCAGTGGGCCCAGCCAGCCATGAGCTCTGCAGACCCTCAGTGAAGCCCTGGGGTCCTCCTTGTCCTCCCGGCCCCCTGGGGCCTTCCTGGGGGGGGGGGAACTCTACAGAGTTGCACCCTCCTCCCAGGGCGCAAGCGCGTGGGACTTGGTTCCAGGCTTGGACGAGGTCCTCCTCGTGACATCTCTGGTTCTGCAGTGCAGCCCCTCCGGTGGACGTGTTGGGGTGGCCCATTGTTCTCCCAGGGCCGGGGCTCCTCCCGCCCACGTCAGTGCCTGTGGGGAGAGACTCGCTCATTGACCCCAGGGCCCAGTCTCTTGGGTTTGCCGATTGGGCATTGACGAAGAGCGGGACGTGGCGGGGCCTCAGTGCGTGCTCTGGGGAGGGGCCGGCCCCCAACCCCCACGCGCCTCTTGTCGTCCAGGTGTGGCCGGGACCCACCGCCTTCCCCGACTTCACCAACCCCAAGGCCCTGGACTGGTGGCAGGACATGGTGGCCGAGTTCCATGCCCAGGTGCCCTTTGACGGCATGTGGATTGTAAGAGCCGCACTCCCACCCTGGGCATCCCCCTGGACCCTGGGGACCAGCCCCACCCTCTGTGCTCTGGGCAGGGACACCCACCCCCAGGGCTTCTCCTGCAGGACATGAACGAGCCTTCCAACTTCGTGAGGGGCTCTGAGGACGGCTGTCCCAGCAACGAGCTGGAAAACCCACCCTACGTGCCAGGTGAGCTCCCACCTGCCTCCCCAAGTGCCGCCTGGGGGTTCACGGCTCAAAGCAGCATTTCCCGTGCCTGGTCTGGGAGGCTCAGAGCGCTAATTCCTGAGAAGCAATGGGCAGCACCAGCCACGGGATTGGGGGCGGTGGGGAGGAGAACCCCAGGAGGAAGGTCAGGTCGGGAGACGCCAGTCAAGCGGCGCAGACACGGACAGGCAGGGGCGCAGCCTTGTTAAAGGAAATAGCGTTAGTGACACGCAGTGCGGCAGGCAGGGCAGACTCCGCTCAGGAACCCCTTGATAAGTACAGGGACCCCTCAACCGGGTCTGGCACGGAGGAGAGATTGGGCCCAACTCCAAACGCCGAGGGGCAAGTGGGAATTTACAGCCAAGGAGCCGGTGGGGCGGTGGGTGGAAAGTTACCAGGAGGGAAGTTGGGTCGGGGGATTCTGGCCAAACCAACCCAAAAGGACTCTTGCTGAGACAGGCCAGGGCGACCGGACATCCCCTGGCGGGTGGCCAAGGGTGGTCAGATACTGAGGAAGGGGCTTCCCGCTAAGCTGACTCAGTGGATTTTATAAGGACGTGTGCAGACGGGCCTAGGAGGAGGGTCGGGAGGCTGAGACCGAAGTGGCCAGGCAGAGAACCTTTGTCACCCCGCAGAGGTGGGGCTTCAGGGCTGCGTAAGCGGGCAGGGAACACCTGTGAGTCCAGGGATGGTACATGAGAAGCCTGGGGTCCGCAGAGGCCAGTCCTTGCGCCCAGCTCGAGCCTGGCTTTGGGAATAGTGGAGACTGCACAGGGATGTGTCCTGGTCCAAGGTAATGCCGTAAGCGGAGGAGCGCCAGCCCGGCAGGGGCGTGGAGGGGCTTCGGGCGGCACCTGTGGAGGGGTCCCTGGGGAGGGTGTGGTTAGACCCACCGTGGGGGAGCTCCTTGGAAACCAGCCCCGTCTTCCAGGCGTGGTTGGTGGGACCCTCCAGGCGGCCACCATCTGTGTCTCCAGCCGCCAGTTCCTCTCCACACACTACAACCTGCACAACCTCTACGGCCTGACCGAAGCCATTGCCTCCCACAGGTGAGGCCCTGCCCAGCCCGCTCAGCTCTGCCCTCGCAGCCTGCCCCACACCGGGGCTGTGAGGAGGGGCCGGGCCTCCGCTGGGCCCTGGGCACGGGGGAAAGAGGAAGCCCAGGCGGCCCCCGCTGCTCCCCACTCCCTCCTGGCACTGCCGACCTGGAGCTGGAGCTGTCCCTCCTGCCTCCTGCCTGGCGCCTGCAGAGGGACCCAGGTGTTGCTAGACAGGGCGGTCTGCACCCACCGGGGCGTGTGACCCTGCAGGGCTGGGGGCCGTGGCTCGTCCGCAAGTGTAGTCAGGGCAGCCCAGGTAGCACTGATGAGCCCAGCAGACAGTGGCAGGGACCTTGCCGTCCTCCCCCTCCATCCCGTCTCATCCCGGATAGCTCCTGGTTCCCAGTTCTACCAGGTGCTCCACCCAGGCGGGTGGTGACAG
Source organism: Indri indri (assembly GCA_004363605.1). Classification (NCBI taxonomy): domain Eukaryota; kingdom Metazoa; phylum Chordata; class Mammalia; order Primates; family Indriidae; genus Indri; species Indri indri. The sequence continues at coordinate 14,629 of RJWJ010024224.1, forward strand.
GGTTGCTGGGTAGCCCCAGACGCTCGGCCCTCACAGTGTCCCCTGCCCACCCAGGGCCCTGGTGAAGGCTCGAGGGACGCGTCCCTTCGTGATCTCCCGCTCAACCTTTGCCGGCCACGGCCGATACGCCGGCCACTGGACAGGGGACGTGTGGAGCAGCTGGGAGCAGCTTTCCTACTCCGTGCCAGGTGAGCACCCGCCTGCAAGGGGCCGTCCAGCAGAGCACGTGTACTTTCCCAGGTCTGTTCCAGGCAGCCTGAGGCCCAGCCTGACTCTGCCCTCCCAGAAATCCTGCTGTTTAACCTGCTGGGGGTGCCCCTGGTCGGGGCTGACATCTGTGGCTTCCTGGGCAACACCTCGGAGGAGCTGTGCGTGCGCTGGATGCAGCTGGGCGCCTTCTACCCTTTCATGCGGAACCACAACGACCTGCACAGCCTGGTAGGGCCGGGGCCCACCCAGCGAGACCCTGCCCTGGGAAACCCCATCCCCACACTGGTGGCCAGGGAGTGCCCAGGTCTGCGGGCTGGAGACTCCAGGGGACCAGTGGCCCCAGAGCTTCATTTTCTGCCCCGGCCGCAGCCCCAGGAGCCGTACAGTTTCAGCGAGCCGGCCCAGCAGGCCATGAGGAAGGCCCTCGCCCTGCGCTACGCGCTGCTCCCCTACCTGTACACGCTGTTCTACGAGGCCCACGTCGGCGGGGAGACTGTGGCCCGGCCCCTCTTCCTGGAGTGAGTGACCTGGCTGAGGGAGGGGTGGTCTGCGTGTGCCCAGGGGAGGGGGCTCACCACGAACCGGAAGTACGTGAGCAACAGAGGGAAGCCCAGGGCTGGCCCCTCCCCGATGCCGTCGGGCACAAGCCCCGCCTCCTGCCCTGGGCACAGGCTGCCCGTGGTTCGGACAGCGAGAGGGTCCTGTCGGCCTTGGTGTCGACTTCAGTCTGCTGTAGCCAGCCCTGCCTGGTAACCTGAGTCCCCCGATCCCCGAGCTCCCCAGATGGGAGCTCCCGCTTTGTGGGCCTCCCGGCGGGTGTGTGTGCCGACCACAGACGGCCGTCTCTGCCCCAGCCCAGACCCCATGCCCACCTGCCTGTCCCTGCCACCTGAAGGTTCCCTGAGGACCCCCATACCTGGACCGTGGACCACCAGCTCCTGTGGGGGGCAGCTCTTCTCATCACCCCAGTGCTGGAGGCCGGGAAGGCCGAAGTGACTGGCTACATCCCCTCGGGCACGTGGTACGACCTGCAGATGGTGAGTCCTGGGGACCCCACACCAGGAGTCTGGGGAGACCAGGGTGGCCCTTCCCTCCTGTCCTGCAGCTGTGCCCAGGTGGTGGAAAGGGGGGTCTCTGGATTTCTGGCACGTGCCAGGCCCTCACTTGGGGGCTCCGTGCACACCATCCCGTCAGTTCCTCGCGGCATTTCCATTTTCCAAATGAGAAAACTAAGGCCCGAGCAGGTAACTTGCCTCCCGGGCTCTGTCCACACTGAGTGCTGGGAGGGTCCCTACAGTGAGCCCCGATCTGCCCCTGAGGTCACAGCCCAGCCCATGTGCACCGGAAAACAGGAGGACATGGCTCCCGAGGACAGCGTGGGGGCTGCGGCACTGCCTGGGACCCTTCTCGAGAGGATGTGTCCTTCCAGGTGCCAGTAGAGGCCCTTGGCAGCCACCCACCTCCGCCTCCAGCAACCCCCAGGCCACCCATCCACAGCCAGGGGCAGTGGGTGACGCTGCCAGCCCCGCTGGACACCATCAACATCCACCTCCGGGCAGGGCACGTCATCCCCCTGCAGGTACCCAGGCGGGGCACGTGGTGCAGGGTGGACACCACGCTGCCGAGCCCAGGGGAGGCGCGGGGAGCTGGGAGGGGAGAGGCTCGGGAGGGGCTTCTGAGGAGGGGCCGCCCCGGGTGGGAGGAGACCAAGGTGTTGCGGGAAGAGGCCACGGCCCCGCGAGGGCAGAGCGCAGCCGGCAGCCACTCGGCAGGCCTGCACGTGGGAGGCTGCGCCAGGGCCTGGCCTCCGGCTGTGGGTGGCACTTGAAGTGGGGAGGGTCTCGGGCCCACCTGAGTGGCATCAGCCAGGTGGTCAGCACGGGCACGCAGCCCCCCAGCAGTGGGCGTTCTGGGGATCCTGGTCTCCCACAGCCCGGGACTGTCCCAGCCTAGCCTGGCCCCAGGCCTCCGTGTCCATGTCATGCGTCCACCCCTTTGTCCAGGGCCCCAGCCTCACAACCACAGAGTCCCGCAAGCAGCCCATGGCCCTGGTTGTGGCCCTGACGGAGAGCGGGGAGGCGCGAGGGGAGCTGTTCTGGGACGACGGGGAGAGCCTGGGAGTGCTGGAGCGCGGGGACTACACGCTGGTTGCCTTCCAGGCCAGGAACGTAAGTCCAAGGACCCCCAGGCTCCCGGGGCGGAGCTGTCTCGGGGCGGCCGCCCTGCTGTGTGAGGGGAGCCGCTCTGCCCTGGTCTGCACAGAGGGCGGCCAGTCCCTGATGCCGTCGCGAGTCCCCAGCCTTCTGCTGTCACCTCCATGCTTTGTCTTTCTGTCTCTCTCTGTTCGGGCCAGAACACGGTCACGAACGAGCTGGTGCGTGTGAGCGGGGAGGGGGCTGGCCTGCAGCTGCAGAAGGTGACCATCCTGGGGGTGGCCACGGCCCCTCAGCAGGTCCTCTCCGATGGCGTCCCTGTGTCCAACTTCACCTACAGCCCCGACACCAAGGCAAGAGGGCTCTCGCCCCCCGGGGTGGGTGAGGGCGGGGGCACTGAGGCCTGGCAAGGGGCAGAGGGTCATGGTCCTCGGGGAGCAGTGGGCAGGTCGGGCCACAGGAGCTGCGCCTGGTCTCTCCTTGCGACTGCCTTCAGGGGTGACGCCAGCCGGGCTCAGGGAGGTGGCCGGTGGGTGCCAAGAGCCACAGTCCCCCATGCCGGCTGGGCAGGAACAGGACAGGCGGCCTCCCCAGGGCCAGACAGACCCACGCCCACATCCCCCCATCCGCCAAGTCCCAGCAGTCTTGCTCTTGTTGGGGATTGTCAGGTTCAGGTTTTCTTCTTTCTTTTCCAGATTCTGGACGTCCCCGTCTCGCTGTCTGTGGGGGAGCAGTTTCTCATCAGTTGGTCTTAGCCAGTGGCAGCGGGTTGATCTTTATGGGGGAGGCTGATTTCCCCATGAGGCAGAGCCTGGCGCTCCCGGCGGCTGTGCGCGTGCCTTGGGTCCCCTGAGCCTGGCGCCTGCTGTTCCCTGAACGCTCACCTTGCCTGTCCTGTCTGTCTCCTGGGGTCGGGGTTTGAGGTTTGCTCCCCAGATCCTGCAGCTGCCCGGTGCACTCCGGGGTTGCTCTGTCGGGTGTTGAAAGGATCGTGTCCCCCAGCCCACCACCGGCTTTCTGTCCTGACGCCAGAGAAGGTGCTGGGGCGGGGAGTGAGGTCCTGCCGCCAGCCTGCTGTGACCCAGTGAGAGGACGGACCTCTGTTGTCCCCACAGGCTCCCCCAGAAGCTGCCTGCCAGGCCCGAGATGGAGCCTCGGGAGAATTCGCAGGCCCGGGCGATCCTTAATCTTTTAAGTGCAATTGTTTTGAATAAAGGGGCATTTGGAATCGCTCCTCTGCTGGCCCTTCTGGGACTCAGGGCAGGGAGGGTGTATCCAAGGGCCGGGAAACAGGCAGCCCCTCGACAAGCCCTGGACACTCCTGCGGGTGTGCCGTCCTCTGCCTCTCTCAAGCCAGCATCTTCACATCACCTCCCCCATGCCCACGTCACCCAGGTCCCCACCTCGCCCATCTCAGGTGACTGGAGAAGGTCCACCTGGGCCTGGCCTCAGAGACATAGGTGGGCCGTGTGGCCCTGAGGACCTCAGAAGGGCCTCCCACGTGGACAGGGCCTTAGGCAGAGGCCAGTGGTCTGTCCCCGAGTGACGCCCTGGGCGGTGAGTACGGCCCAGGTTCTCACCCACCCTCTGCACTGGGGGAACACACCCCGGGTCTCACGGCCCAGCCCCCACACTCTCTTCCTAGTTGGGCCCCCAGAGCAAGGCCTGTTGCTGGGGACGAAATGCTTTTGGTTGAGGTTTGGGCCTGCGGCCTTTCTTGCACACGTGTGACCCACACAGGCCCACAGGGCGTGAGCTCAGAGGGCACGGCTGGGTTTAATGGTCCACTATCTCTATCTTGAAATTCTTAGTAACTTTTTAGCAAGGGGCCCTGCGAATTATGTAGTAGCCAGTCCTGGGGTGGAGATGTTTCTCCTCTCTTTTATACATTTGTATAAATTAACGGAAACGCTCTTTCCTCGACTAGTGGCGAATGATCAGGAAGCCTGGGGCTGCTGTGAGAAACCAGCTGGGAATCTTAGCATCAGACATTAGGGGCCTGGCGTGGGGCTGGGGGGTCCCTGGTGTTCTGAAGACGTCTGCCCTCCTGCCCACTCGCAGGAGGGATCGGGGTGCTGTCCCAGGCAGCCCCAAAGTGTGTCTCAGCTACTTGCAGCCCTCCGTGGTGCAAACCACACACCAATCAATAATCAACTGTGTCACCTGCAGAGAAGCCCTCTGGCGGCCACCGTGGGGCCTCATCTCTGTTCTTCCTGACCCTGGAGGCCCAGAGAGGAGTTAGAAGGGAGGGTCCCCTACAGTGCCTGCCCTTCGAGACCTGGTGGGGGCGGTGGCCAGAGGGAAAGCCAAGCAAGAGGCTCTAACTGGACAGGTGGGCCAGCCGCAGGGGCCTGGGGTGCGGGTAGTGAAATGCAGCTCAAGTTAGCAGAGCTGCTGTGGCGTTGCCTTGGCTGCTCCCTCGGGCTCCCGAACAACTGTGTGTGACGTCAGGAACCAGCAGATGCCACAACAGTGATCCTAGCTGCGTCACCAGGCACGGGTGGTGGCAGGAGCGGACGGTCCGAGTGGGCAGAACCGCCGGGACCCTGTTCTCCCAGGGCGCTGGGCACCTGCAGTTTTCCTTTCCTGTGACGTCTGTCTCGGTGTCGGGTACCGCGGCCTCGCGGGGGGAGTTGGCAGTGCTCCCTCGCGTGTTCCGAAAGGGTTTGTGAAAATTGTTTACCGGTTTAGTAGAATTCACGCCGAGGCTTTTCTTTGTTGTGGGGACACTCACGTCAGCTTTCCTACCTGTAGGTCTGTTCCGATTTTGTATTTCTCGCCGAGTCGGTCCTGGTTGTTCTTTCCAGGAATTTGTCCCTTTTATCAAGGTTATCTATTTGTTGGCATGTAATTCATACTATTCTTACACCCTTCGTATCCTGCAAGGTCAACGGTAGTAGCACCCCTCATCCCGGAGTGACTTGAACTGTCTTTTCTTGGTCAGTCTCACTAAAGACTTGTCAACTTTGTTGATCTTTACAGAGGACCAACTTTTGGTTTTAATTGTCTCCTTTGTTCTTTCTTTATTCCTACTCTCGCCTTTATCATTCCCTCCTTCCGCTTGCTTTGGGCTGAGCTTACTCTTCTCCGTCACCGCAGGCGGACAGGTCCCATTTACTGGAGTGCCGATCTCGCCTCTCGTCCCCTCTCCATCCACTTCATCCGTTCCGTTTCTCTTTCTCAGCTCTTTCTGACCAAATGTTGTTTCAGATTCTATTTTGTCTCCTATGTTGGCTATTTCTGTTTCACTCTTTTGACTGCTTGAGGGCTCATACCTAAAAATCACTTAGTTTCACATGCGTCGCGCATCTTTAATTTGGCAGAATCTGCCTTCAAGCAAAGAATCTTGACAGTGCACGCCCGTGCCTTTCTCTGGCTTTGTGCTATTTTGTCATATATTTTACTTCTGTATATGTTGTTGCTTTTGTTTTAAGCAGTCTTTAAATCTTACTACAAATATGCCAACAGCGTAAACATCACCATTCTATTTGTGGTGACACCCAGGGTTCTGGGAACAGGCCCCACACTGCTAAAAGGAGTATAAACTGGTACAAAAGTCTTTCTGGAAAATAATTTGGAAAATACACCTTGATCCAAAACACCACTTCTGAAGGTTATTTATCCTAATGGATCATCACGTACTCGCGCGCGCACACAGTATCGGAAAACTGCTTCCCAAGTAAGGGATGCATGGTACACATGGTGGAAAAGTGGAAGTTTCTAACACGTGGAACGTTTATGGAGTATTACTAAGGGAAAAACTCAAATTACACAACAGTGGCAAAGTGAGTTACAATGTTTGTCAAAAATACTTAATGTACAAATACAGATGTACAACATGAGTTAAAACACCAGGACAGTCATCAAATTGTTACGTCATTATCTTTGGATAGAAAGATTAAGGATGACTTTTTAAAAAACTATACATTTCTGCTTTCTGCAGTGAGATTATGGTTTGGTAATTAAGTTACACAACCTAGGGCTCTTCTTCTTGCCTTGACTGCCAGGAACCTGGGAAGCCCCTCAGGGTCTACACAGCCATCTCCCCCCAGGACTCAGCAGACCCACCCCCAACTCCACGCTCAACCACCACAGGTCACGGTTGACTCCTCTGGCCTCTGCAAGGCTTGTGGCCGTGACTGCGCCCCAGAACTCGAGGGCCCTCCCCCAGCCCCTCCCCTGCATCAAGGCGCACGTCCCATCACCCCCTCACCACACCCCCTCCCCGGTGCCAGCAGGGGCAATCCTGACCTTATCGCCCGCAGCAGAACCGCTCCCTCAAAGGGAAGTGACCCGTTCACTGTCCCGACTGCCCAGGTCGCTCCCTGGAAATCTGCACCTACTGAAAGCACCAACACGGACACTCACTCCACCCGTCAACACTTAGGAGCGACGGTTTTCACGTCTTTGATAATCACCTGCCATTTCTCTGTCACTGGCACAGCTGAACATTGTCATGAATGTTTTGGTTTTTTTTTTTCATTACCACCTTTCCAAGACAGCATGTGAGGTAGGCTAAGCCCATTCCCATTTCCCGCCACCTCCTCCACTGGTCACCGGTCCTGCACGGGGCACCATGAATGCAGAATGATTCCCACGGGCACCGGCGCCTTCTCAGCTGTGCTGCTAGGGTGCCCGCAGGAACACCCGGCCGGCTCCTCGTCTGCGAGCTGACAGCAGGTCCCACTGAGGCCATGCCCGCGCCCGCACGCACACTGCTGCCGGGCACCGGCCGTGATGGGGGGGTGTCATTCCTGCTGCTGCTGCCAACTGCCCCCGACACACCTGTACCTGGTTCCTGCATAATCACTTTGCCAGGAACTCAGGAAGGCACCTGGGCCTGACACACCGGCGTGAACGGCGTCACCGGGTCTTGTGAACCGCGAGCTTCCCCCAGCAGGGCAGGGCAGAGCCTGAGCACCTGCATTTCCACCTGGTCGAGGTGGCGCAGCTGGGCTGCAGCCATCCTGAGCAGCAAGGACCCAGTCACAGTTTCGGTTAGAGGAAATTCTGTTCATAAACGACACAATCTCACATGCCTTAAGCTAGAATCACCTGATAAACTTCAAAATATTTCCAAGCTCCCCCAACCCTGGAAATCGAGATGATCCCAACCCAGCTGGGAAGGGAGAGGCCAGGCAGTCTACCATTTCCATTTCAAAGACTAGAATCGGAGTGAAATGGCCCGCCCAAGACTACGCAGCAAGTCACCCGAAAAGGTGGTAGTACCTTAAAAAATATAAACTGGAGTTTGTGGCAAAAGTTTTAAATGTTTAATGAAAAAGACTTAGAGCAATGCAGTATTTACATGTGGATAAGAAACCACAGCAGCAGGAGCCCGGAGCTTTTCCTGGGGGCGCTATGAGAAGAGATGTCACACAAACCCCTTTAATAGAAGCTGCCCCTAAGTATTTCCAAACAGGAGTACAAAACAGGTGAACAACCTCCAACCCATCTGCGGTGCAGCAGGCCTGTTTCTTCAGATCAGATCGGCAACTGAAAGCGAAAAAAGATAGTGATTGACAGAAAATACAAACAAAATGAAAACTTGTAAATTTAACAAAGGGCTCACACTAGACTTCTCAAACAAACAAAAAGAAAACCCTAAGAACAAATTACTTCTTACCGTTCATAGGCATTTCATCAATCTGAGTGGAATAGTACTGTTCAATATCTCGGAGGATGCGGATGTCGTCGTTCTTTACAAAATTGATGGCCACGCCCTTCCGGCCGTATCGACCTGATCTCCCAATTCTTCAGGAATAAAACAAAATTACTTTAGTGAATATAGCAAAAAAGACTTAGTAAATGTATCAACAAAAGCGAAACCACTGGAAAGCTTGCAGGCCTACCTGTGTATATACAACTCTCTGTTATTGGGCAGGTCGTAGTTAATGATGAGGGACACCTGGGGGACATCCAAGCCCCTGGCCCAGACGTCTGTAGAAATGAGCACTCGGCTGCAACAGGAAAAGTACTGGAGTCAGTCGCTGCTGTCATAAAAGTAGACCGGACCTGCTTCCAATACTAATTTTAGACAAACCTGGACCACAAGTCCAAAACACAGCCGATCACCCCCACGCAGGTCTGTCTGCAAACGCGAAGTGTTAGGGCAGCACCAGAAAGACCTGTTCAGGGCCAGCTGGTCTATTTACTTAGGTCATGTGCTCCATCAGATAAAAAAAATTAGGTATCTTTTACCATATAACATTGAATTTGTTTAAAGTCAGTCCCAGACCAGCAACTGGGAAAAATATTTTACTTTTGCCTAGCAAAACTTGAATTAAGAAGCATAACCTCACTGATTTTGGTTCAGTTGCTGTACTATTTTCAGATCTGAAATGCAACTCAAGACCACTCCTTCACGCCTTGGAATGTGACAAGGCGCAGCGCTGTGCCCTTCGCCACGGAGGTCGGGGCCCCACGTGTCCACCGAGCACCCAAAATGTGGCTGCTCTGAAATGAGATCTGCTCTAAGGGCAGAATACACACTAGATTTTGAAGACTTAGTACAGAAAAGGAATGCAAAGAATCTCATAAATATTTTAATGCTAATTACATGCTGAAATTATATAATATCTTAATAAAATACATTATTAAGAATAGAGGCGGCATCACGCCTGTAATCTCAGCACACTGGGAGGCCCAGGTGGGAGGATCGCTTGAGCCCAAGAGTTTAAGACCAGCCTGGGCAACACAGTGGTGCCATCTCTACAAAAAACAGAAAATTTAGCTGGGTGCAGTGGCAGGCGCCTGTAGTCCCAGCTACTCAGGAGGCTGAGGCAGGAGGATCGCTCGAGCCCAGGAGTCCGAGGCTGCAGTGAGTTATGACCACTGCCACTGCACTCCAGTCTGGGTGACAGAGCAAGACCCTGTCTCTTAAAACACACACACACACACACACACACACACACACACACAGAATAAACTCCACCTGTTTCTTTTTACCTATTTTACTGTGGCTACTAGAAATTGTAAAATTACACGTGTAGCTTGACTTCTATTCTATTGGACGTGACTGGTCCAGAGATAGAGTATCAGGGGACAGCAGAACAGGACGAAAGTTGACAACATGGCAGAGATGTCCCTGCTAGCACATCACACACGCCCGGAGTCCCAGAGCGACAGGAGAGAAAGAGCCAGGCTGGAGAGGATTTGAAATGCTAAGGCTGAGAGAATCCAGAAGTCTTACAAATGCCAACAAGAGACAAGAAAACTAAATCCACACTAGACATACCAGGGTAAACACTGCTGAACACAAAACACAAAGAAAAACAAACCATCGTACAAAAAGACACTGTTTTTAAAGGAACACTCGGACTGGCAGCTGACCTCCCGACAGCAGCAATGGAAGCCAAAGCCCAGGGAACTGCACCATGGAACTGACCTCCAACCCGGAACTCTCTCTCAGCAAGCACCTCCTTCAAGACATCTGAAGGAGATATTTCAGAGTGGAGTAGACATTTTCAGACAAACTAAAACAGATAATTATCACCAGCAGACCCAAATTAACATAAACGCAACAGACATTCTTCAGGCAGAAGGAAATGCATCCCAGATGAAAGTCCAGAGATGAAGGGAAACAGAGGAGAGTAACCAACATCGCCAGTATGGATCTAAGTTAAGTGTTGTTACCGCAAATGAAAGCGTCTTGTGGGCTTAGAAATAAATCAAAATACACGACAACTGGCCGGGTGCGGTGGCTCACGCCTGTAATCCTAGCACTCTGGGAGGCCGAGGCGGGCGGATCGTTCTGAGCTCAGGAGTTCGAGACCAGCCTGAGCAAGAGCGAGACCCTGTCTCTACCAAAAACAGAAAGAAATTAATTGGACAGCTAAAAATATATATAGAAAAAAAAATTAGCCAGGCATGGTGGCACATGCCTGTAGTCCCAGCTACTCGGGAGGCTGAGACAGTAGGATCGCTCGAGCCCAGGAGTTTGAGGTTGCTGTGAGCTAGGCTGACGCCATGGCACTTGCCCCAGGCAAGAGAGTGAGACTCTGTCTCAAAAAAAAAAAAAAAAAAAAAAAAGTATAGTAAAATA
>RJWJ010024225.1:0-25030 GCA_004363605.1 Indri indri
GCGAATATGCTGGTTTCGAGTTGAGAGATCAGAACTCAGGATGTCCACACCCGATTGCCACTCAGACGCGGCTTTTGTTCAAGCTGGAAAAATCACATCTGCATCTCTCAGGGCAAGGGGGCAGCGGGGCCCAACAAGCTGAGAAGGCAGCCTGGCACCGTTGGTAATAACCTGGGCTTTGGAATAGACACCTAGGTTCAAATCCCTCCTCTGCCGAGGAACCAATACTGTGGATCAGCTCACCCAATGCCTACGTGCCACCTCTTTCTTTTAGCTACCTCTAAGTAATGAGACATAAACAGAACTCTGCTGGGTGACACTTTCCTAATAGAAAGGGTGGGACTTGGAACGCTCCCTTCATCCTTCCTTTTCCTGCAGGGAATACGGGTGCAATGCTTGGAGCTGCTGCAGCCATTTTGTGACCATGATCCAACAAGCCTACATACTAAAGGTGGACAATGGAAAAGACAGAAAAGTCCTTAATGATGTAGATATGCTACCATTTCCCTGGACTGCCTAACTTGTTACCTGAGACAAATCTCTACTTCAGCCACTTTCAGTCTGTTTTTTTCTAGGAATGCTGAATCCATCCCTGTCTCTGGCAATTCATGATTAGCTTGGGCTTGAGTGTAAACTTGAGCAAGTGCTTCCCATCTCTAATATTCAGCCTTATTATTTGTAAAAGGGGGTAAATATCACTCACTTCACAGTATGCATGTGAGGATTAAATGTGTCTCCATTTGAAAAGCTCTCAGCACTATGCCTGGTAAGGTGATGGTAGCTGCTGTTAATACTGATTACTAGGAGAGTGATATCAAATTATATAACTAAAGTCACATCTCAAATTTCAGTAGCACCTCATAGTTTAAACGGTGTTTTCATCCCTTATCTTACCTCATCCTCAACCCCAGATCTCTGAGACGAGGAGGTATTGCTATTTCACACCTGTTTAGACTCAGAGAGGTTAAACAACTTGCCTAAAGCAGCGTAGCTAATGCCAGGGCCAGCCCGTAACTGAATCTGACTTCAGGTCTGGGGCCCTGCACCAGGCTGCTTCTGAGCTGTTCTATGAAAGAGTCACTGTTCTAAGCTCCGACTCCTTTCCCTGGGGACTGCTGATGGGCCAAGTCTGGGGGTAAAGTTGTGGCTAAGAGAATACGGTTCCTGTGTTCAAAGACGAGGTGAGCTGGACTCTGCCCTCCAAATTCCTCCACCTGCCCCGAGACATCCGTGTTCACTGGGCTTCAGTCTTTCACATGCTACACGTCGCTCCAGCTCGTAGCATGAGGGAGCCAAGGACCCTTTTCAGAAACAGCTGGATAACACAGTGGTTGTAAGCCCAGACGGGGTTCAAATCTCACTTCTGCCACTTAAAAAAACATGTGTTAAATAAATGGTAAGTTATGGCCCCTTTCTCTGTATTCGTCAGAATAACCAAAGCAGCTGCTGTGACAAACAGCCCCGAACACAGTAGATTCTTCCTCGAGTCCAGGCTCGCGCAGGCTGGTGGGGTTGGGCGGGTCGGGGAGGAGTTTCTGTCCCGCTCACTCACTCAGGCTCTTCCCACCCGCAGCTCTACGTCCCCTAAGGCTTCTGGCTCCTCCACCGGACCTTCCCACGGCACAGGCTGGGAGGGGTGCTTCAAGGGTCCAGCACACACCGCGTCACCGGAACTCAGCCACGTGGCCCTACCTGGCTGCCGGACTCGGAAGCACAGCCTCACGGTGCGCCGTGGCAGGAGAGGACACAGTTACGGACGGCACCCAGCGATCTCCGTCTCAGGCCACCCCATCGAGAGGAGCCACCCCTCCACCCCCAGACCACATTACCTTGTCACCTTCGAGCCACTTCATTCTTCATCATCTGAAATACGTTACTTATTCATTGTCTACAGTAGACCCCATCATAGACTGGAATCTTAAAAACAGGAGCCTCGTGTATCTTCCCACCTCAAAGTCCCCAGTACCCAGCACAGTGCCTGAAACACAGCAAAAGCAAGTGCTTGCATGTTCGTTGGATACGTGTTCATCGAGTAAGGACTCAAACTGTCAACAGAAGGTGGGTCACGCGGGATGAATGGAGAGGATGTGGCCGCGGAGACGGGGGCCTCCAGACCCTGGTCTGCTCTGCTCGGTGGCAGCAGCTGTTCCCAGGCCCCCACCCTGACTGCCTCATGCTCACCCTCCCCGGTCTGTCTCCCCAGGGGGCTGCCCGCCCTGCCCATCCATCACAGGAGCCAGCACTGGTTCCAAACGAGTCGTTTATTTGCATATGTAAAACAAGGCTCTGGCCACAGTGGAAAGGGCCTTCCAGGCTCCTCGCAGCAACGGCCCCTGGCCAGAAGGCCTAGAGCCCTCAGCTCTCCCATCCCCACCCTCCCTGTGCCCCGGTCAAAACTAATTGGGGCTCTTAGCAGAAGGGTTGCCCCAGTTAAAACCTACTTGATCAAGAAGAATGGGACAATGCATGGGAGATGCCGGGGAAAAAATAAGTGGCTGTCGGGCATGGAGATGGCAGATGGCCACTCCCACCCAGTGACAGACCACCCTGGGAAAATGTCCCCTGCAGGGTGTCCAGGGATGACATCCCACCCTCCCTTGGGTTGGATCCCACTCTTGAAAAAAGATAAAATCTAAAAAGCTAAAAAAATCCCTCCAGACCTCAGATTCCCAAGCCGGCTAACTCCACCCCACCCCCTTCCACTCCTGCCCAGAGCACTTTGCTGAAATTCATCCGCCCAAGTCCGTCTGGCTGGAGCGCATTCCCAGGAGGGAGCTAGCAGGTCACAGCCTTAAACTCTCATCATATTCCTCCTTGGTCACCCACTCAGACCTGTACGTGGACAGGTGAGCCAAAACGGACGCTCCCAGCCAGACACTGAAGTGTCTATTGGAACTTTCCCAAACCGCGACCTTGATGGAGGAGAAATGCTCCGTGACCAGCTCCTGGTACAGACGGTTTGTGAAGCCGGGGTAGAGGGTGTTGCCCCCACAGACTACCAGGTTGGATAAGAGCAGCGGGTGCAGCGAGGTCTCGCAGGATTTGATGGAGTCTATGACGGCCTGCGGGATGCTGGGCCCTGGCAGGTCGAACACCTGAGGGCTGAAGAAGGCCTCGGGCGCCAGCCGCTCTAGGGGGGCCAGCTCCATGGGGGTGCCGTCTGGGAGCAGGTAGACGTTGCTCGCATCCGAGCCGCTCGGCAGGCTCTGACGGAAGTCCAGGGCCTCCCCCAGATTCTGTGGCACGTAGCACTTGCTCATCTGAGTCGCGGCGACCGTTTCCATCTGAAACAGGTTGTGCCTGTTGCAGTCTTCCTTGAAGAGGCTCTTGGAGAGGTAGGCAGACAGGTCCTGGCCGGCGAACTCCAGCGTCTTGTTGCAGGCGGGCAGGGGGCGGCCCAGGTGGAAAGGCTGCACGCGGGTCAAGCCGTAGCCAGAATCGAGCACCACGCCGGTCAGCAGGCCGGAGGCGTACAGGGACATCTCCAGCTGGTCGGCCAGGAGGATGGAGGGCACCTCCAGCAACTCGAACATGATCTGTGGAAAGGGAGAAGGTGCTCGGTGTGTTCTCCTGGAACTGCTCGGCTCTCAAACCTGAGCTCGGCACAGACCCACATCCTCAGGGGGTTCTCAGCTGCCCCCAGGACATCGGGCCTAGAGCCTGGGAGCTCATGCAGCGGCGAAAAGGAAGGAGCTCTGGAGGGTTAGAAAACGAGCTGGATTTGCCCTCAGGAGCTTGTCCAACGGTGGCCTTGCAAGAGACCCCTTTGGTGGAGTGGCGGGAAGAGCCTCGCACTGGGGCCCCGGGCTCTGAGAGCACCTGCATGGCCGAGGGTCACACTGGCAGCCTGAAACTGCCTTTTTAGAAGAAGAAAAAACAGACTAGAAAAGAAACAAGTGCAGCATATTCACCACCGCCTCCAAAAAGTGCAGACAGAAAGAAAAAAGAAAAATGTACTGACTGCCTAGTAGGCAAAGCCTTATTAATTTTTACAATAAAAACTTTCCAAACATCACTAGAACGCTGGAATTCTGAGATTCAGCGTTTGGCGAAGTCCCTGGCTGATTTTCTCCCCCTGCCCATCGCCCCCGGGTCTTTACGGAGCCCCTCCCCAATTCCCCAGCTCTTCTGCCCCCTAGGGTTCTGACCCCATCGGTGCAGAAAGGCGGGAGCAGCCCGGCCCTCTGCGACCTTTGCCACTCACGTGCCCCTTCAGGCCCCTCTTGTCCCCTCAGTGGGAGAAAGCTCCCGCCGTTCCCGATCTCAGAATATTGTCCCCCCACCAGCCACTTCCCAAACAGCAGCCAAAGTGCTGTTTTTCAAACAGAACATCAGCTGCGACTCCCCTGGCGAAACTTCCCAGGAGCCACCTATGTACTCAGGGCGGCGGTCGGCAAACGTTTTCTGTACAGGGTTAGACAGTGAGGGCTGCCGAAGGCAGCAAACAGAAACACAGGGTGCCCAGTTAAATCTGAATTTCAGATAAACGACGAATCATGTTTTAGTATAAGTACGCCCCATGCAGTACTGGGGACATACTTATACTAAGACACAATTCGCTGTTAATCTAAAATTTGAATCTAACTAGTCATCATACATTGTATCTAGCAAACCTACAATAATAAATATCTTAGACTTCACAGGCTATACAGTCTCTGTTACAGCTACTCACTCTGCTGTTGCAGTGTGAAAGTAGCCACAGACAATATGGGAATGAATGGTGTGGTTATGTTTCAATAAAACTTTACAAAAACAGGTGGTGGGCCACATTTGGCTCACCGGCTGTAGCTTGCCAACCCTTGATTTAGAATAGAACCAAAGCACTCCCCACAGCCCACCAGGCCTTCAAGTCTGGCTCCTGCCGACCTCACCATCCTACTGGCCTCTCGCCATGCCTCCTACTGGGCTCCAGCCTCACTGGCTGAAATCACCTCCTCGGAGAAGCCCTCCCTGATAACCCTCTTCCAACAGGCTCCCCTCTCCCCACCAGCCGGCCATCACCCCATGTCATTTTGTTTCTAGAACTGGTCATTATCTGCAATTATTTGTTAACCTCTTCGTGGTCAAGTCTGAGCACCAGAACAAGGTCCATGAACACGTATGGAATCCATGAGCACACGGCTGGCGTGTCCTCCCAGTAGCTCCCTCTCCATCACTGTGGTTGCTGTTCTCTGTCCTCAGGGAAAACCGCCATGAGCTCCTTGCACCCAGCACCGTGCTGGGCACGCGGGAGGTACTCAGGAAATATTTGTGGGGCAAATTATTGAAAAAGCAGACTTCCCGGTGCCCAATCACGCCTGGACACCCCCTTCCCGGTGGGGGCAGCCCCCGGAAGGACTCACCTCCAGTGTCTTCTGCCGGTCCACTGGCTCCCTCCGGGGGGACTCTGTGATCATCACGGCACAGTCCTCACGCTCCCGTCTGTGCTTCTCCATCACAAACGACCAGATGTGCTCCACGCCTTCCCAGTTGAGGATGCGGCCTCGCTGTATGGGGTAGCTGAAGGTGTCGGGATGGTGAAAGTCGATGCCCAGGCCCACGCGCCTCTGGGCATAGCTTGGGCCGGGGTTCTCCCTGCACGGAATGTAGTTCACAATGCTCGGGACGATCAACTGGGGCTTGTTCCAGCCGGACAGGCCGGCCTTCAGAAAGCCAGAGCCGTGGTCAATGATGATGGTTCTTGAGTCCATGGCGGAGGCAGAGGTGGGAGACGTCTTCTAGACGTGGGTCCCCAGGGACGTCTGGCAAAGCAGGGCAAACTGTGGAGGGAAAGCAGAGGAGTTATTTGTGAACCCCGTCTAGGCCGCCGTGAGCTGCTACCCACCCTCCACCCTAGAGTCAGATCTCAGCCCCCTCCTGAAGCGTGTCCATCACCCCTCCCAAGCCTTGGCATAAAGCTGTCACCTGCGCGTGGAACGTCTTCCCCACCCCAAATTCCCAATCATACCACAAGGCTCACCTAACGGGCCATGTCCAGGAATCCCTGCCCGCCCCTCCTGCCCACCGAGCTTTTCCCACTGCACTCTGCACCTAAGGCTGTCACACCAGGTGGGCACTTCTGCTCCACAGGACCAGAGCCTGGGTCAGATTACTCCCTGCAGACTCAGCAAGAAGTTTGCCACTTAGGAAGTCCTTGGTAGACGTTGGCGGCCTGATTAGAGGGCACAAGGAACATGAGAAACATACAGCCTCGGAGCCACCACCTTCAACAACAACAACATAGCAACAGCAGCAGTCGTTATAATAGTGATGGTGATGATGATGACGGTAGCTATAGGTACCATTTCTGGAGTGCATACCCTCTATCCAGTACTCCAAGGAACAGTTGCATGTTAAGTTGAACTATGTAAAATTGCCACATGCGTCAGTGAAAAATGGTCAGATATCAGCAGTTTCATATGGTTTAATGTTTGCCACAATCTATAAGGCAGGTACCACCACTACACCCATTTTACAGATAGAGAAACCAAGGAAGACGGAGGTTAAAGTTACATTCCCAGGGCTATATAACTAACAAAAGCAGGGCTAAGAGTTAAACCCCAACCTGACTCTAAAGGGTATATTCTGAGCAGCAGGCATGAGAAGATGTGCGTTTTGACAATGAGCTGAGCATCTGACGTACCACGTAAGGGAGGCCACCAGGGAGACACTAGCCATGATGGTGGTCAGTTTCCTCATCTAGAAAGTGAGGAGAACAACAACCGCATGCTCAGAGGCAGGAGTGCTCACTACCGGATGTCCTGACATGTATAAAACTACAGCAGCCAAGACAGTGTGGTATTGGCCAAAGGACACTCACATAGATTCATGGACCAGAACACAGAGTCCAGAAATAGATCCACAGAAAAGGTCACTTGATCTCTGACAAGGTCCAAAAGGATTTAAATGGAGGAAGGACAGCCTTTACAACAAATAGTGGGGAACGACTGGATGTCCATATGCAAAAAAAAAAAAAGAGAGAGAGAAAGAGGATCTCAGTCCCTACCTCACACTTTATAAAAATTAACTTAAAATGCATCATAGGCCTAAATGTAAAACCTAAAAGTATAACACTGCTAAAAGAAAAATTAGGAGAAAATCACGGTGACTTTGGGCAGAGTTTTCTTAGGTCTAACATCAAAAGCCTGATCCATAAAAGAACAAATGGAGAAACCGGACTCCATCGAATGTGCGAACTTTTCTTCAAAAGACACTATGGAGAGGATGAAAAGACACGTCATAAACTGGGAAAAAATATTTACAAACGATTCATTTATCTGGTAAGAACTTGTATCCAAAATATATAAAGAATTCTCAGAACCTGATAATCAAGAGAAGAGAAACAACCCAGTATTTTAAGCGGGCAAAAGATTTGAATAGTCGCTTCGCCAAAGAAGCTACACGGATGGCGAATGAGCACATGCAAAGGTGCCCGGCCCCATTAGTCTTTAGGAAAATGTCCGTTCAAACCACCACGAGACATCACTGTACACCTGCTGGAACGACTAGTTAGCGACCGGCTGGCAAGGAGGCAGAGAGACCGGAAATCTCGTGCACTGTTGGTGGGAATGGAAAATGGTACAACTGCTTTGGAAAACAGTGTGGCAGTTTCTTGAAAAGTTCAACATATAAGCCGGCGTGGTGGCTCACGCCTATAATCCTAGCACTCTGGGAGGCCGAGGTGGGAGGATCGCCTGAGCCCAGGAGTTGGAGGTTGCTGTGAGCTATGATGTTGCCACTGCACTCCAGCCTGGGCAACGGAGCAAGAACCTGTCTCAAAAAAATAAAATAAAATAAAGTTCAACATACACCTACAATACAATTCAGCATTTCCACTCTTAGGTACTCACCCAAGAGAAATGAAAATTATGTTCACACAAAAAAACCTTTATGCGCATGTTTATAGTAGCTTTATTGATAATGGCCCAAAACTAGAAACAACCCAAATATCCTCCACGTAGGGAAAGGACAAACAAATCTCCACTCAGTGGAATACAGCCAGCTACAAAAAGGGACACATGACTTATGCACATGGTAACAGTTACAAATCCCAACGCAAGGGACTCTATGCCGTGTGAGTCCATTCCTGTGACAGTCTGGAAAAGGCAGAATTATACAGACCAAAACCAGATCCGTGGCCACCAGCAGCCAGCGATGGTGAGACGGGATCACCACGGGGGCAGGGCAGAACCGGGGCAGTGGTAGAGCTGTGCCATACCTCGATTGTGGAGGCGGGTGCACAACTGTATGCATTTGCAAAATTCCCACAAATATACTCCTTTCGGAGTAAATTTTACAGTAAGTAAAAATGTTTTAAGGGAAAAATCAGTGGATGTGGGGACATCCAATGCAAGTTTTATGAAACCACCTTGCAGAACGCAGATGGCCACACAGACAGCAGACGGGGTGCCATGACTGTACGTGGGCGCTTCCCGTAAGAGAGCGTTCCAGGCCGAGGCCGAGTTCTGGGGCTGTCGCCCCGCCAGCTATCTGCTCTGCTTCAGTTTCTGGGCAGCAGTTGCATCTGCCCATCACTATTGAGCATGACAGCCACTGCCCAGCCCTGGCCGGGGGCTCCCTGCTGTCACCAACCTTGGGGCAGAGATCAGGCTTCCTCGCCTTTAATTAGCTCTGACATCAGACTCTGGGAGCGCCAGAAGGAGCAGAGGGATGGAGCCAAGGCGGCCGGGTCTCCTGCCTCGCTGCTGGCAGGCTGAGGGATGGATCCCTCGCACTGAATCACCCAGAGCGACAGAGAACCGGCTGCCTGGATGACATTCCGGGAAGCAGGCTCTACCGCCACCGACCTCCTCCGCACCACGAGAGCGGGTGACTGATAAATGCTTCTTCGGGCCTGGCATTTGGAGTCGTGGGAGATGCTGGCAGGGTGATCTCCACTAGGGTTGTCGATCAAGGTGCTCGTTGTGGGGACGGGGCTGTGGGGGACTCCAGGCTGGTGGCCCACATGACCTGGCCTGGGAGTGTGAGGCCCCTGCCCTGGGCCATGACTGTGAGAGGAGCATTTGGATGGCTCCGAGGAGCCGGCTCTGAGGATGGATGGAGAGAAAATCTACATATTCAAAAGCATTGTTACTGAGCCATCAATTCTACAAATCCTTGTGGAGCACCTGCTAGGCACCAGAAACTGTTGTAGACTGCCATGATTTCTCCCCTAGTGGAGTTTACCTTCTACTAAGACAGACTGTCGAAAGCACCAAATCCAACATAGCATGCTGGGGGGTTCACGCAGGGGAGAAAAATAAAGCCCTGTAAAAGGGGACAGGGAACGTAACACGCACAGAGTCATGATGTTTTAAATTGGCAAGTCGCAAAAGGCCTTTTGACAGGGTGACACTTGAGCAGAGAACTGAATGACGTTGAGAAAATAAGGCATGTGAATACCTAGAAAAGCATTCCACACCAAAGGAACAGCAAGTGCAAAGGCCCTGAGGAAGAAAAAGCCAGATGTGTTCTAGGATCGGCCAGTGTGAGGACGTGCTGAGTGAGGGGAAGGACCTTGCAGGCCCCTGTACTGTGCTTATGGGTGGGGGAAACCACTGGGGCTTGACCAGAGGAACGGCATGATCTGACCCGAGTCGCACGAGGATCATTTGGGCTGAGACGAAGGATAGACTAAGGAGGACAAGAGCAGAAGAAATATTAAAGGAGGTGAAAGACGTGGGTGGCCTGCGCTAAGGAGGTGGCGGGGAAGAGGGGAGAAGTGGTCAGATCAGGGACACATTTAAGAAGGGCTGATACACTAGGGTTATGAGACCAGGAGAAGAGTGAAGGAACACTCCGAGATGTTTTGCCCGAAAAGCTGCAAGAATGAAGTATCCATTTACTGAGATGGAGAAGATTATGGAGGAACAGTTTGGGGTTCGGGAGGGAATTAGGAATTTTATTTTGGACATGTTAGAGGTGTCCATCAGACATACGTGAAACTTTCTGGTCAGCAGCATAACTGGGAGTCACTGACGGATGGAAGAGAAAGTTGTTGGGATGCGTACGCTCATGAAGGGACTTAGAGCAGATAGAGACTCAGGCCCGAGGACATCTAGGGTCCAGTGGCTGGGCCTTGGATGGTAAAGAGGACAGAGCTGTCTCCCAGGAGCCAAGCAGAGAAAGTGCTTCAAGAAGGGAAGAATCAAATGGGGTGGGGAATAAGGATGAAGACGAAGGAATATCCACTGGACTTGGGAACACAGAGGTCCTCAGCAGCCCTGGCTAAAGCAGTTTCGCCGGAAAGCCTGAAAAGAAGGATTCAAGAAAGAGCAAGGGACTGACAGAGATTCTATAAAACCGGCCCAGGCTCTGCAAAAACAGCAGCAGCAAACCAAACAACAAAATGCTCAGGAAGTGCTCGAAATTAAAGGACATGATAATTAACACAATGCACATTTTCTAATCCCAGATCAGAAAAAAAAAAATTGCCATGAAGAACATTATCGCAGCCTTCTGGTGCCAGCCACGATGGAGTAAGACCATTGCAGTTCTCTCTCCTGCTGCATAAGACTAAAAATTCTGGATAAAATGCAAAAACATCTACCTGAGGGCAATGGAGAAAGCAGACAGATCGAAGAGCAGAATCAAAGCAGCAGCGTGCACAGGGTGCGTCTCCCACTTCTTTCACTTTCCTATTTTCCCTCAAAGCTTTGACCCGGGGCGAGCTTCCAGCAGAGCTTCAGGAGTGGCCGACCCTGACTCAGCCAGGACGGAGCGAAAACCTGTCTTTCTGGCATAAGACCAAGAAACAGTGGCCGTGCACGTCAGGGAGGATGGGAAGAACGCTGAAGAAAAGGGCCCGAGACAGAGAAAGGTCCCCCGATGCTGTGTATGAAGGGCCGAGGTCCCGGGCTCACCTGGGCATGGGTGGGGAAGGCCCCGAGGAGCAGAGCAGAGGCCTTTGAACCGCAGTGACATGGAAACCGCCACCCACAGAGGGCACGAGTGACAGCCTAACCAGGTGACTGAACGTGGAGGATTTTAACAGAACAGAGTCTCACGGCATAATGTTCAAATATTTTCAGTCTGGAAAGTATTAACATTTTGAGTTCTGCTGCACGGCATGGTGGATACAGCTAATAACAGAATATTTTGAAAGAGTACATTTCAAAATTGCTAAGAGAGTAAATTTCAAAGGCTGTCGCCCCAAGAAACGCTAGGTATTTGGGGTGATGGACATGCTAACCAGCTTGACTTAATTATTCCACATTGTATTCATAAATCATAGCATCACTGTGTACCCCATAAATTTATACAATTATAAGTTATCAATGTACAATGAAAAATAAACTAAAAAATACGGAAAAATTCTACTCAACAGCAGAATGCAGATGACAGAGGAATGGGTAAGGGAACTTTAAGACATCAATAGAAATTGTTCAATCTGAAAAACAGAGAAAAAAAAATTTTCATTAGCAGAACCTCAGAGACCTGTGGAATAATATTAAAAAGTCTAACTTTCACGTTATTGAAGTTCCAAAATGAGAGGGAAAAGATTGTCTCAGAAAAAATTTTGAAGACGTAATGACTAAAAGTCTCCCAAATTTGGTCACAGACAGAAATCTACAGCTTCAGGAAGCTCAGAATACCCCCAAAGAGAACAAATTCAAAGAAAACCATGTACGGACACGTGGTAATTTGACTGCTAAATATCATTTTTTTTTTTAAAGAATCTAGAGAAAAATAAAACATTACGTCTAGGGAAATAACACTTTGAATGACCGCAGATTTCTCATGAGAAAAAATGGTGGCCGGAAAACAGTCCAGTGGCTTTAAAATCCCGGAAAACAGTCCAGTAGCTTTAAAATCCTGAAAGCAAGGAGCTGTCAACCCAGAACTGTATACTCAGCAAAAGTTTCTTTCAGGAATGAAGACAGAATAAGACACTCTTTTTTTTTTTATTTATTTTTTATTTTTTATTTTTTTTGAGACAGAGTCTCACTCTGTTGCCCTGGCTAGAGTGAGTGCCGTGGCATCAGCCTAGCTCACAGCAACCTCAAACTCCTGGGCTCAAGCGACCCTCCTGCCTCAGCCTCCCGAGTAGCTGGGACTATAGGCATGTGCCACCATGCCTGGCTAATTTTTACTATATATATATATTTTTAATTGTCCAGATAATTTCTTTCTATTTTTAGTAGAGACGGGGCCTCGCTTTTGCTCAGGCTGGTCTCAAACTCCTGACCTTGAGCGATCCACCCGCCTCGGCCTCCCAGAGTGCTAGGATTACAGGCGTGAGCCACTGCGCCCGGCCCAGCCGGTGGTCTCTTTATTGCCATCAGTTGGCCAGACTGCAACAACCACAAGAGCCGTGAGCAGCCATAAAATCACCATGATCGTCCTGCAAGGGGTTGACTTCTCATCCGCCATGTTCACACGCCTGGTTTCAGCGCAAAAGTTTTCATCTGTGTTCTAGGTTGGCAAGGTTGCCAACTATCTCATTTTGTTTAGCCAGCTCATTCCCATTTTCCTGCCCCATTTGTTTTTGGTGACTTATGACAGATGAAAGGGTGTCCCATGTCCTGTACGATTTTCTGCCGCCGTTGTTAACTCTAATTAAACTGCAAAAGGTCAGGTATGTGTACATTGTACCACCAAGAGCAACAAATAAGCAATACAATAACACAGAGACTAAGCCAAAATGCCAGGAGATAAGTTAAAAAGGAATACTAAAAAATAGTCAAATAATCCAAACCATGGCAGGAAAGATGGAACATGGAAACAAAAAACAGAGGGGGGAAAAAACAGAAAAGGCAAAATCATAGTCCTATATCCAACCATATCAACAGTTACATTTTTTAAAAATGTAGTGTCCCAAAACACACCAGTTGAATGACAGATTGTCCAACGGCAACAGCAAAAACAGAAAGAGCAAACTTCAGGCTGTCTACAAGAAACCCACATTAAACAAACTAATAAAGACCAGTTAACAGTAAAAGGATGGAAAAAGATACACCATGTAAAAAGCAATCAAAAGAAAGCTGGCATAGCTGTCTTAATACCGGACAAAGCAGACTCTGAACAAGGACTATTACCAATGATAAAGGACGTTATGTCATGATAAAAGGGTCCGTTCACCAAGAGGACAACAACCCTGAGCACACCTGCATCCGACAACAGATATTCAAGACGCTTAAGCAAAGACTTAAAGAAGCGCAAAGAGAACTAGAAAAATCCACCATTTAACTCGAAGACTTCAACTCCTTTTCCAGTAATCGACAGAACGAGTAGAAAAATCAAGTTGGTTGTTCACAAATTCCATACCTTTGCTAACCTTCTAACTGGAATTAACAGCACACTCCATCAAACAACAGCAGAAGACACATTACTTTCAAGAACACATGCAACGCTCACAGAGACAGCCCACACTATAAACAAACCTTTACACATTCAGAAGAACTGAAATCATATAAAGTATGTTTTCTGATTTTAATGGAATTAAACTAGAAATCAAAGCAGAATGATATCTGGAAAATCCTCAAATATCTGGAAGTTAAAAAATGCATAAATAAATCACAGGTCAAAGAAAAAATAAGAAAATATTTTGAACTGAATGAAAAAAATGCAACATATTACAATTTGTGGATTGCAGCCAAAGCAGTACTCAGAAGGTATTTATAGCATTAAATGTTTATATTAGAAGAAGAAGAAAGGTTTAAAATTAATAACCTAAATTTCTTCCTTAAGAAACTAGAGAAAGAACACATTAAACCCAAGGAAAGCAGAGGATGGAAGTAATAAAGATTAAAATACAGTCACGCGTTGCTTAACAAAAGAGGTATGTTCTGAGAAATGCGTCATTAGGCAATTTTCTTGTGTGAACATCATAGCGTGCGTTTATACAAACCCAGATGGTGCAGCCTACTACACACCTAGGTTATATATATGGTGCAGCCTATTGCTCCTAGGCTACAAACCCGTACAGCATGTTACTACACTGAATACACAGGCAACTGTAACACAATGGTAGTACTGTGTAAGCATATGTATCTAAACATGTGTAAACATAGAAAAGGCATGGTAAAAATACATTATTATAATCTTACAGTACCAACATTGCATATGTGATCTGTCATTGACCAAAATATTGTCATGTGGTGCATGACCATAATTGAAATTCAAAACAGAAAACCAACAATGAAAAGTCAATAAAACCAAACCCTGGTTCTTTGAAAAGATCAATAAATTTGATAAACTTCTAGCCATACTGACTAAGAAAAAAAGAGAGATGACACAAAGGACTGATATCAAGAATGATGAGATATCACTTTAGACTCTACAGACAAGAAAAGGATAACAAGGAAATATTATGAATAATTTTTTGCCTATCAATCAGTTTGACAATTTAGGTAAAATGGACAAATTCTTTCAAAGATATAAACTACTATAGTTCAGTCAAGAAGAAATATATAACCTGAATGGCCAAACAACTATTGAAAAAATAGACTTTGTATAATAGTAAAAAAAAAAAAAATTAAGAAAACTCCAGGCCCAAATGGTTTCACTGGAAATTTTTACCAATATTTAAGGAAGAAATAATACTAATT
Organism: Indri indri; assembly: GCA_004363605.1. NCBI lineage: Eukaryota > Metazoa > Chordata > Mammalia > Primates > Indriidae > Indri > Indri indri. The sequence goes on from RJWJ010024225.1 coordinate 14,529, forward strand.
ATAAATAATCTCTTCCAGAAAGCAGAAAAGGAAGCAACACACCCCAACTCATTTTGTAAGGCCAGCATTGCCCTGAACCAAAAGCAAAGATATTATAAAAAAAACAAAACTACAAACCAAAATCTCTCATAAAGATAGATAAAAACTATTCTTCAATAAAATTTTAGCAAACCCAGCAATATATAGAAAGGATAATACACAATAACTAAGCGGGGCTTATCCCAGGAATACAAGGCTGGTTCAACATTTTTAAATCAATGTAATTTAACCTACTAGCAGACTACAGGAGAAATACCACGTGGTCATCTCAACAGATGCAAAAATCAATGGATAAAATTCGATGTGCATTCATAATAAAAACTCTCAACAACTAGGAATAGAAGGGAATTTCCTTAACCTGTTAAAAGGCATCTACAAAAATCCCTACAGCTAACAAATGTAATGCTAAAAAATTGGATGCTTTCTCCCTAAAATTGGGAACAAAGTAAGCATATCAGCTCCTACCCCTCATATTCAATACTGAATTGGAAGTCCTAGCCAGCACAATAAGGCTAGAAAAAAGGAATAAAAGACAGAAATTGGAAAGAAAGAAATGAAACTGTCCCTATTTGCAAAAGACATAATTGTCTATGGTGAAAATCTTTGCTGCTATAGGGAAGTGAAAGAGAAGAGAGAGGAGAGAAAGAAAGAAAAGAAAGAAAGAAAGAAAAAGAAAGAGTAGAAAATCTCAAAGAATCTACAAAAAAGATCCTAGAACTAATAAATGCATTTGGCCAAGTCCCAGGACACACGTTTAATATCTTAAAAGCCAATTATATTTTATTTACCAGCAATAAACAGCTGAAAAACCATTTTTTTTCAAAAAAAGTGCCATTTACAATGGCATCAAAAACCATGAAGTACTTTGGCATAAATCTAACAAAACATATTATAAAATATACTAAAAACTATAAAACACTGATGAAAGAAATCAAAGAAAACAAATACATAGAGAGAAAGATGCTGGGTCCATGGGTTAGAAGATTCGATATCGTCAAGATGTCATTGCTCCCTAAAGTGATTTATAGATTCAATCCTAATCAAAAGCCCAGCAGGAGTATTTTTAGATATCAACAAGTTGATTCTAAGATGTATATAAAAAGGCAAAGGAATTAGAATAGCCAAAACAATTTTGAAAAGAACAAAGTTGGAATATTCACCTGTCTGATTTCAAGGCCCACTATAAATTTACAGTAACCTCGACAGTGCGATATTGGTGGAAGGACAGTCACATAGATCAGAGTGGAAAAGAAAAGAGTCCAAGAACTGACTCATACACATCTAGTCACGTGATTTTAACAAAGGTGCAAGGACAATTTGGTGATGAAAATATAGTCTTTTCAACAAATGGCTCTGGAAAAATTGGACCACTCTGCACAAAAAAATAATGACCTTGAGTCATTCTTCACCTCTTTTACAAAAAAAAAATTAACTCAAAATGGATCATATAAAATGCAAACAGAATATAGAAAATTGTAAAACTTCTATAAGAAAACATGAGAGAAAATCTTTGTGATCTTAGATTGAAGAACATCTAAGCATTCTTAGATGCTACATCAAAAATAAAATCCAGGGCTGATTATAGGCCGAGCTCACACCTGTGATCCCAGCACATTGGGAGGCCAAGGCAGGAGGATCACTTCAGGTTAGCAGTTCAAGACCAGCCTGAGCAACATAGCGAGACCCCGTCTCTACAAAAAATAAAAAAATTAACCTGGTGTGGTGGCGTACACCTGTAGTCCCAGCTACACAGGAGGCTGAGGCAGGAGGATCACTTAAGTCCAGGAGTTTGAGGTTACAGTGAGCTATGATGATCACACCACGGCATTCTAGCCTGGGTGACAAAAAAAAAAAAAAAAAAAATTACAATGCATAAAAGAAAAAGTTGATATACTGGACTTTATCAAAATTAAAAACTTCTGCTATTTGAAAGACACTATTAAGAGGAAAAAAATTTGAAAAGCCACAGAGAGAAAATAATTGCAAATCGCATATCTGATAAAGGACTTGTACCCAGAAAATATAAAGAACTATCAATAACCAATAACAAGAAAGCAAACAACTCACTTTTAAAAATGGGCAAAAAACTTGGACACTTTATCAAAGAAGCTATAGAGATGATAAATAAGCATGTGGAAAGATGCTGAACATCATTAGTCATTAGGGAAATGTAAATTAAAATCATAATGAGATATTACTACATGCCTATTGGAATGGCTAAAAAAAATTTTTTTAAAGGACAATAGCAAGTGCTGGTCAGGATGTGGAGGAACTGGAATGCTCATATATTGCTTGTGTGAATATAAAAAGGTACAACCTGGAAAATAGTTTGGAAGTTTCTTTTACAGTTACACACATACTTACTCTGTAAACCAGCAATCCTATTCCTAAGTACCTCAGAGAAAAACTCACGTTCAAACAAAAACCCTCACGCCAATGTTTTTAGAGGCTTTACTCATAATCACTAAAAACTGGAAACAACCCAAATGTTCTTCAGCAGTGAACAGATAAACAAGTGGTGGTCCATCCCTGCAATGGTGACCACCTAGTGATGGAAAAGAACTACTGATACATACAACATGATCAACTTCCAAAACCAGTCTGCTGGCCGGGCGTGGTGGCTCACGCCTGTAATCCCAGCACTCTGGGAAGCCAAGGTGGGTGGATTGTTTGAGCTCAGGAGTTCAGGACCAGCCTAAGCAAGAGCAAGACCCCATCTCTACTAAAAAAAAAAAAAAATGGAAAGAAATTAGTTGGACAACTAAAAATATATATATAAAAAATTAGCCGGGCATGGTGGCACATGCCTGTAGTCCCAGCTACTCGGGAGGCTGAGGCAGGAGGATCGCTTGAGCCCAGGAGTTTGAAGTTGCTGTGAGCTAGGCTGATGCCATGGCACTCTAGCCTGGGCAACACAGTGAGACTCTGTCTCAAAAAAAAAAAAAAAAAAAAAAAGCCACTCTGCTAAATGAAAGAAGCTGGACTTACACACTGTGTGTTCCCAATTACTAGGTCATTAAACACGAAATGTCCAATTTCTAATCAAAAGTGTAGTTTATCATACCTCAAACAAGAAGCAATACAATTAATCAAAATGTGCGCCTACACTGTCGACACGGTTTTGCCACCTTAATGGTAGCTTGTTTATGCCAGCAGCAAAGAAGCCTGGAGAGTGAGTGGCGATGAAACTGTGAAAGGCCTTTTCCACAGCTTGTTGAGAACTGAGTATTTTTCCCTGCAAGAAGTGGTGCAAAGCCTGGAAGAAGTGGTAGTCAGTTGGTGCAAGGTCTGGTGAATACTGTGGATGACAGAGAGTTTGCAAGTCCAGCTGCTGTAGTTTGAGCAGCGTTACCTGTCCAACACGGTCCAGCATTGTCTTGTGAGAGGATTGACCTGTCTCTATTGACTAATCTCAGCTGCTTAATTGCAAGCATCCTCATCATGTCGTCCAACTGGCTGCAGTAGACACCCGCTGTAATAGATTGGCCAGGTTTCATGGATCTGTAGTGAATAGCACCAGCGCTGGACCACCAAACACACACCATTAGCTTTTTCTGATGAACAGTTTTGGACTGTGTTTCGGCACTTCATCTTTATCCAGCCATTGTGCCAAAAAAACTGTGATTGTCAAAAATAACCCATTCTCATCACACATAACAACACAATCTAGAAATGGTTCACCTTTATGTCATGACAGCAAAGAAAGGCAAGCTTCAAGACGATTTCTCTTCTGATGCTCATTTAACTCATGCGGAACCCACCTATCCAGCTCCTTTACCTTGCCCATTCGTTTCAAGTGGTCCAATACTGTTGGAGTAGTAACGTCAAACCTTGCCTGATAATTCACGCATAGGTTGAGATGGATTCTCTTCCACTACAGCTTTCAGCTCAACATTATCCACCTTGGTCTCAGGTTGCTCACGCGGCTCATTTTCGAGATTAAAATCACCAGAAATAGAACTTCTCAGACCATCGACATACTGTGCGTTCATTAGCCACATCCTTCCCAAACACTTCGTTGATATTTCGAGCTGTCTGCGCTGCATTTGTTTCCACAATGGAACTCATATTAGAAAAGAACACAAATTTTGACTTATCCGTGGTTTCACAAAAATTGCTCTAACAAAATGTGAAAGATAAATCCAAATGTGAAAGATAAAGCCAAAATGTGCATTTGCACAACTGAGGATGGACCTTCACAATAAAAATAAAACAAGAAGTGTCAAAGTGAAATGTTAGAGGTATCAACTGTCAAACTTAGTACTTAAGGAAACTGGACACTTCATTATTTATTAATAACAACCTAATATAGGCCTTTCTGGAAAAGGCAAAACTTAGTAACAGAACAGATCAGTATTTTCTGGCAGTGGTGGAAAGAGTTCAACATGCAGGCTTGGAGGAATTTGCAGGGTGGAGAAACTGTATTATATACTGATCGTGATCACGGTTATTTGCCTCCATGCAATTGTCAGAACTTAGAACCATCCATCGAAAAGACTGAGTCTTACTGCATGTAACTTTTAAGGTAAATTTTTTAAAGAACATTTTGGGGACAGATGGTGAATTTGAATATGGCTTATATTTTCAATGTTAAATTTCCTGTATTTGATCACTATGTTGTGATTCTGAAAGAGAATACCCTTGATTTGAGGCAGACACATAGAGAAGTATTTATAGGTACAATGTCATGCGATCTACTTTCAAACAGATCAAGAAAAAAACCAGCGTGTGCATATAGAAAAAGTGCCAAAGCAAATGTGGTCAAAAGATGATAACCAGTGAATACAGATGATGGGTATCAGCGAATATATTGAGCTATTCTTCCATCTTCTCTAAGTACGAACGGTTTTATGAAAACATTTTAGGAAAAGAAAGGATGGGAGGAGAGAAATTGGAGGTCGCAAGTACAGACAACTTTGATGAGTTTTGTTCTGAAAGGAAGCAAAGAAGGACAACAGTTGGACATGCCGAGAAATGGGGTCCCAGGAGGTCTGGGCTTTTTTTAAGATGAGAAATGATTTGGTAAGGTTTCATGACGATGGGAATAATCCAGGGGAAGAAAAGTTTGAATAAAATCAGAACGAGCTACAGTTAAATCCAGACTCTCCACGATTAAGCCTCTGCCTGCCTGTCCAACAGCATCTTCTGCCGTCCTCCCCAGCACACTGGCCCGTCTGTTCTTCTCTCTGTCCCTGGACCGCAGCCGGTTCCTCCATCCCCCAGGCCTTGCATTGCTCTACCCTCTGGCAGGAACACCTGGCCATTCCTTCCAGAAACCAGCTGTTTCTCTTCGTTCTGCTCTCCACTCAAGTGACACCTCTCCAGGAAAGCCTTCCCTGACCACTCTACGCCAAGCCAGTATCACATCGGCTAATGTCCTCGTTTTCCCAGACTTACCGCCATACATAATTAAGGTGTATGCTTCCTGGCTGGTGTCCGTCTCTCCCCAAGTGCCACTAGGATGTAGGCTCCTGGCAGACAAGTTCGTATTTGTATTTTACTTCCTTATCTCCAGCACGTAACTGGCATATTTTTGTTACATCGGTTTGTGTTGAATGAATAAATTTTTAAAAATACATTGGCTTGCTGGCGGCATGAGCGCTCCATATGGGCTCCCCTCCCGTGTCCCTAAAACACGAGTTTCTTCTACAGGCTTCTGGTGACTTTCCTGCTCAAAGCCCTTCCCCAGCCCCCACTGCCAGCAAGACAAAGTCTAAACTCAGCTCGGCACGCAAGGCCCACCTGGCGCTGGCCACGTCTTCCCACCCTGTCCACGCTCTTGAGGCCAGGGCCACGCTGGGATATCTGCTGCTGGAGAACTGTGTCCTTTCTATCCTGCTTCTCTTCTCTGCCAGAAATCCCCTTCCACCGCGCCTCTCGGGTCTCTAAGATCCACACCAAACCTTTATTCCATGATGCTTCCAACACCAGACACTTTCCTAATAGAGCACATTCCTCTAATGGCCACAGACACAGAACTCTTGCTAAGCACTTGCTATGTGCCTGGCACTGGGCGTGGTACCTTCCACACAGTGTTTCACTGAATCTGCACGACGGCCCAGTGCCAAGGGCATAGTATCATCTCCCGTTTACGGATGGAGAAACTGAGGCTTAGGGAAGTGAAGGAACTGGCCCCGAGCCACCCACCTTTGGGTATAATCAGGACTCAGACCCATGCCCAAGCTCTTAGGTTAACCAATTCTCTAAACCCTGGATTTCAGATGAGAAATACTACCTTTCGAGGATGCGCGAAGGATCAGCAATACTGTTTGAAGGACACACGGGACAGAACCGTGGCATGCTAGCCCCTGGTGGTCTGCTGAGTCCCTGCCTGCAGGCTCTCCAGGCTTTGCCCGTCAAGGCTCCGTCTCTGGCCCTGGCGCGCGGGCACCAGGCCAAGCCCTTCACTGCTTGTCTCCCCAGCACAACATCTCTGTGAGGAAGGCACTGTTACTGGCCTCCAGTTTTATATATAAGGAAACTGAGGCACAGTCACTAAACTTACCAAGTCCCCACAGCTACTGAGGGGCTAGGCGAGGATTCGAACCCAGGGTATCCTGGCTCCACAGTCTGCGCCTCTCATCCACCAGCCATCCTGCTTCTCACGCTACCGACGCTGGGCTCGCCACAGCGCAAAGGCGGTGACGTCCCAGCCCTGGAACTTGTGACTGTGTCAGATGACAGGGCTGAGGGGAATGAGGCTGCAGGTGGAGTCTGGGTCACTAACCATCTGACCTTGAGAGGGGAGGAGGACCCTGGACTGCCCGGGGAGCCCAGTGTGATTGCAGGGTCCTTTCGTTGCGGGAGAGAGAGGGGAAGTCAGAGTCGGAGAAAGGGGTGAAGACGCAGCTCCGCGGCTGCCCTCGGACATGGAAGAGGGGCCCCGAGCCCAGGAGTGCAGGTGGCCCCTGCAAGCTGGGAAAAGCAAAGAAACGCTCTTCCCTGGGGCCTCCGGAAGAAACGCAGCCCCGACCACCTCGGCTGTGGTCCAGCGAGACCCGCTTGTGCTTCTGACACCTGGAACGGTAAGATAATACGTCGTGCGGTTTCAAGCTGCGCAGTTCGGTCCTTTGCGGTAGCAGCTTTAGGAGACTCAAACGGATGCAAACACAGCTCCCATTTCCCTGCCACTCAAAGCTGAGCAGGCCACAGGCCTCTGCAGAAGGGCTGGGAGGCAAAGCCCGTCCCGCACACCCTCCTGCAGGGAGAGCTGCCTGGGGCCCCCTGGGCTCCGCCTGGCCACACAGCATAACCAGACGCTTATTCCAAGGCTGGGCATGGCCCAGCTTCCTCACAAATCAGGAACCAAAGTCGGGGGACAGTAGCCAGGGGCTCCACGACAGGCCTCTTCACCTGGGGGCCCAGGGCTGAGCAAAGCCCACCTCCCGGCAGCAGCGGGGCTGAGCCTCACCACCAGGGAGGGCAGACCTTCCAGGACCCAGGTGGATTCGATCTTCCTAAATAGCAAGTGGTTTCTGCGAGGGCCCTTACTGAAAAGGGGAGAGCATCAGAAGAGAGAGAGACATCAAATTTGCATGAGGGGAAGACAGGCTTTTAATTACTCCTTTTCTTAACCTCATTGTACCTTGAGGTATTTTAACATCACTCTCCCTGGCAGGCAGGATTGATTGTCTCGTGGCGTTCGGAAACCCCGATTAATGTAAAACTAACCAGTTGTTCTGAACTCTGGGGAATTAATCACTTAAATGTGGGAATTACTCAATAAACCGTTCAAACATGCAATAAACCAAGCCATTAAAAATTAATCGCTCCACATCGTGGCCATGTAAACAGGGCTAATAAGATCCTGGCAGCCGAGAGGGAGGAGGAAGAGGATGAAGAGTGAAGGCGGTGCCTTTAACCAGCTGCCCCCAGGGATGGGAGTGGACACACCAGTGTCCAGGACACATATCACAGATCATCAGGGTAGGGGACATCTGATCCCTGGGACCTCCCACCCTGGCCCCAGGACAAGAGCTGGCAGGTGAGAGAGAGGAAACCCTCACTGCACTGTCAGGAAGAGGTAGTGGGGTTAAAGCTACAGCCTTCGACAAACACTTATTGAGCACCTACTGTGTTCCAGGTGCTGTGCTGGGCTCTGCAGATACAGCCAAGGGCAGGAAGACAGGGGCCACCCTCGGGGAGCTGACACTGGGGTGGGGGGTGGTTAGAGGGAGGTAGGAAAGATTCGTTTTATAAAGCACTGGCTATAAAGAAAAGCAAAGCAAAAAGCAGGAACAGGAACTTACGGGGAAAGAAAGAGCTCCTGCTCCAGGCGGGCTGATCTCGGAGGAGATGCCGCTTGGCCAAGACCCCTGAGGAAGCGAGGGCAGGAAGCACACAGCTGCCGGGGACGAGCATTCCAGGCGGATGCAAAGGCCGAGGTGGGAGTGCACCCGTGTGGGGTTTGGAGGGGACAGCAGTGGGGAGCACGAGCACCCAGGGCCTTGTCAGGGAGTTGTAGAGACTCTGGCTCTGGCCCCCAGGGAGACGCGGAGCCACCGAAGGTGCCTGAGCAGAGACGAGGCAGGTCGCACCCATCCCGGTGTCGGGAGAATCACACCGGCTGTTGGGCTGGGGACGGAGGTGGGGACAAATGCAGAAGCAGGGAGCCCTGTTAGGAGGCAGTGGCGACAGTCAGGGGCAGCCGTCTGCAGGCTCCCTGTACCCACATCGCCTCCCTCACAGCACTCAGACCTTGCGTGGAACCCGCCCTCCCCACATCAGCCCGTGGCTTGCGTGAGATTTATTTACCCCACTCTCAGCCCAGCGACGCAGCCCACCCTTTGACCACAGTGCTTGCTTCAGGGAGGAACATATGACCCAACTCAAGCTGATGAGAGGAGGAGACACTGAGGGCTTCTGGAAATCTTTTTTACTTATCACAGGAGGCCCCCAAAGAACAATTTTCTCCTGTTTAGCCGGCGGATGTCAGCTCTGAACCCAACACAGCTATGACAGTTTCCCAGCTACGGCCTGAGGATGGGGCAGGCCCACAGAGAAGGGCAGGGACGAGAATGTCATGGAGAAATGGGGCCAGGGCTCGACATCATGAACGTCTAGATCAAACTGCTCCTGAAGCTGGTGCTACCTCTGGGGTTTTCAGTTCGTTGAGCCAATCAATTTCCTTCTTTTATTTTTAGCCAGTTTGGGTAGGTTAGACTCCTGACTGACACAGAATTCTCACAGTATGTATCTGATTTCATGGAAATCAGCAAAGCTGAAATTTGAACCAAGTCTTGCTGGCTCAAAAGCCCTGATTTGAGCTTAAAGCCCCCCTCCCTCTCCCTCACTGACTCTGTCTGCCTTTAAAATCAGTGGGACCCTCAGCTGGGCTTGATGAGTTAAGTCAGGAATGACAGGTGCAGCACGCACTCTCACTGCCCACTCACACCTTTGGCAGGCATCGCTGCAGAACTCTCTTCTGCAAAATAAAGTATCAGCCAACCCGTGTAAGAGTCAATTTAAACAACCTGGCAGAGAGGCAGCATGATGTTACAGCTAAGGGCAGGACACAAGTCAGGCGGCCTGGATTCAAACCCCGGCTCCATTACTTCCGGGGCTTAGCTGTAGGGTTGGGATCTCATCCCACAATTCCAGTCAATTCCCACATGAGATAACAACTGAACATGGGCGTGACGAGAGTAAACTAACACAGGCTGCTGAACTAAGGCTCCCCAACCGACGTAAGCTTCCCTCCCCCGAGCCCAGTCAGTCGGTGCCATAGAAGGAAGACGGGCGTTGATGGTGACGACCAGGAGGAGCCGCTGGGGAGACAGAACGTGGCTGGGCCCATTATGGGGAAACGGCATCCCAAAGGAGAGGGTGGCCGGGACCACGAACAGAAGAAAGGCCACACCATGTCCTTTCTTCTCACCCACCATGCCCTGGACGGGTCACAGAAAAGTTTCCAGAAAAATATAAAATGCCAACAGTGATAAAAGAAAAAACAGAAAATTTGAGCAAACTAAACCGTGAAATACATTGAAATGGTAATCAAAGATACATCTACCCAAAAGGCCCTGACCCCAGATGGTTTTATAGGTGAGTTCTACCAAATAGATTATCGTGAACGTAAACAAAATAGGAAAGAAAAGAAAGTTACTAAACTTATTTTATGAGGCTAGTATGATCTGAATTCCAAAAATGAAAAATGGCAGTGTGAGCAAAACATATCACGGGCCCATTTCACTTATGGACACATTTGCGAAAATCCAAAATAAAGGACCAGCTAGCCAAGTCTAAGAGTTGATTAAAAACATTGCGGTGGACAGACAGCGCCGTGCTATGGTTAGGGGCCTGACTTGAGTTAGACGGGCTGGGTTCAAACCCCAGCTCCCTTACTTACTGGCTGTAGTAGCTCCTTTCGAGCCTGGTAAGAGGGGACCCTGCCCGGGGCCCCACCTACTGATAAGCATGTGTACACACACACACACACACACACACACACACACACACACACA
>RJWJ010024226.1:0-25053 GCA_004363605.1 Indri indri
GGCTCACGCCTGTAATCCTAGCACTCTGGGAGGCCGAGGTGGGCGGATCGTCCTGAGCTCAGGAGTTCGAGACCAGCCTGAGCAAGAGCGAGACCCCGTCTCTACCAAAAATAGAAAGAAAATTAATTGGACAGCTAAAAATATATAGAGAAAAAAAAATTAGCCGGGCATGGTGGCACATGCCTGTAGTCCCAGCTACTCGGGAGTGAGACAGTAGGATTGCTCGAGCCCAGAAGTTTGAGGTTGCTGTGAGCTAGGCTGACGCCACGGCACTCACCCCAGGCAAGAGAGTGAGACTCTGTCTCAAAAAAAAAAAAAAAATACATTCTTAATATACCTGAAGGAGCACACCTACCTTGTTCTTTTGCAAAGCTGCATAATATTCCATAGAATGAGTGTACCATGATTTATTCAACCATTTATTCAACCTGTCGATGAGCATTTAGGTTGGTTCCAGTTTTTTGCCATTGAAAAATCTCATGCATGTATTTTTATAATCTGGTATGCTTTTTGAAAATAAATAAATAAATCTTTGACTGGAAGGGAGAGATTCAATATTGTGGGGTGTAACAACCACCCAGCAACATGGTGCCTTTATTTCTTGAAGTGGGATTCCTAAATCAAAGCCTATGAGTCTTTGATATTTTAGTCCTTACAGCTGGATTACTGTGGGAGCTGTCCCCCTAAAGACAATGGGCTACAATGGGAAGTGTCAGGGGAGAGCTTAAGCTCCACAACACTTGAGTCTAGGCCAGGAGGGGTGAAGTATGTCCATGAGGAGACCAGAACCGGGAAAGCACTTTCATGTAATCCAGAAAGCAGCACTCAGGAGACGCGCTGGGACGCTGTTTGAGTAAAATCAACCCCCAAATCCCTGTTCCCAGAGTACTTTAGGTCCAGAAGAACTGGGTTGGAATCAGGTCCTGCCATTAATCGCTCTTCTTCGGAAAATGGAGATTAAAAAGTCACACCCGCTTTCAAGGGCGGAGATTCTCACACTTCAGCTGCATCAGAATCACCACCTGGAGTTTCTCATTCAGTAGATGGGAACCAACTATTTGCATTTCTAACCAGTTCTCAGTTGATAATGATGCTGCTAGTCCGGGGACACTTTGAAAACTACTGTTACTAGGATGTTCCAAGATGTTCCAAGAGTCTGAAACATTTGGCGCGGTTCCCGCACAAGGCAAGCTAACGCTATTATTAATTTCCAACCTGCAGAGACCTCCTCCCAGCACCCTGGTTGCTACAGAACCCACCTGCTGGGCAGAGAGACCTTGGCAGCATCGGTGGGCGGAGCCGCCTGTAAGAAAACGCGGATGAGGGGTGAGGCCAAGCGTGCGTTTTGTTGCGCCTGCGTGAGGAGCGAGGGGGCGTGGCTCCGGGCCGGAAGCGGGAGCCTGCAGGGGCGGGCCGCCTGCCGTCCCCTTTCCGGCCGGTCCCCATGGAGGCGCTGGGGAAGCTCAAGCAGTTCGATGCCTACCCCAAGACTCTGGAGGACTTCCGGGTCAAGACCTGCGGGGGCGCCACCGGTAGGCCGCAGCGGGGCGGGGGTCGCGGGGAGGGGGGCGTCCTAGAGCTTCGCCCTGGCGCCTGGACTCTGACCGGCCTGCTGGAGTCTGAGGGAGCAGAGCAGAGGCCATTCTGACCCTTGCTCCCCATCCTGCAGTGACCATTGTCAGTGGCCTTCTCATGCTGCTACTGTTTCTGTCTGAGCTGCAGTATTACCTCACCACGGAGGTAAGGGGCGGGCCCTAGTGCGTGGGCGGGGCTCGACATTCTAGGGGTAGGACCTTGAAGGGTGGGAGTGAGGAAGGAGAGGCGTGGGGCCACATCTTACTGAGGTACCCTGCTCCAGGTGCATCCTGAGCTCTACGTGGACAAGTCGCGGGGAGATAAACTGAAGATCAACATTGATGTACTTTTCCCGCACATGCCTTGTGCCTGTGAGTACCTCGCCGTGGGTGAGAGTTGGGAGTCCCAGGGTTCTCATGTGGGCTTCCACATTCACCCCTCCAGCCCAGGTTCTGAACTGGACCCCAGTACAAACTCCTTCTCCTAATCCTGTTCTGCCCCAAAACAGTCGCAGCATCCCATTCCTCCAAAACCCAGATGCCCTTGCCCCTTGGGTCCCAGTACTTCAGTCTGACTTCCTGCTTCCAGATCTGAGCATTGATGCCATGGATGTGGCTGGGGAACAGCAGCTGGATGTGGAACACAACCTGTTCAAGCAGCGATTAGATAAAGATGGCATCCCCGTGAGCTCAGAGGCTGAGCGGCATGGTAACCAGGAGAGGGGGCTGGGTCTCATATCCCAGAGCTGGACATACCTGAGCTCTAACTTATGACAAGTGGCTGTGGCAGGCTCAGTGACATATTAAACAACTAAGACCTAAAAAAGTTAAGCGGCTCATCTAGGGTTCCCAGTTAGTAAAAATCAGAGTAGGTTGAAATCCAGACTTTTAGCCTCTATATATATTGAGCAGGGTACTCTACCTGGTGTCATTCTCAGAGGTCCTTTATCCTTGCCTACCGTGGTCTGAGTAACAGAAGTTTGAGGATGGTCCTATGTGCTGTTTCTCTGGTAGAACTTTAAATGGACCCAGGCTTCTCTGAGTGTTTGCTTCTCCAGCCCATTAGCTAAATTCAGCCCTTAATGCTCTTCCCCTTTGGAATGCAGGTGGCTCAAGGTTAAGAGTTAGTTCTCGAGTCAGATTGCCTGGGTTAAAACCTAGTTTTGTCTCTTGCAGTCTGTGAGCCTCGGCTATAAGGTGGTAATAAACGGTAGTACTGACCACATGGAATTGTAGGATTGAAAAATGCCTGGTACAGAGTGGGTACTCACTTTTAGTTTCCTTTGCTTTCTCTTGGTGGCCTCCCAGTGCCTCCATTAACTCAGTTTCCCACCATAGCAAAACCGTCCTCAAAGCTGGGATTTTTCTTTTTCTTTTTTTTTCTTTTTTTTTTTTTTTTGAGACAGAGTCTCACTCTCTTGCCTGGGGCGAGTGCCATGGTGTCAGCCTAGCTTACAGCAACCTCAAACTCCTGGGCTCGAGCAATCCTACTGTCTCAGCCTCCCGAGTAGCTGGGACTACAGGCATGTGCCACCATGCCCGGCTAATTTTTTCTATATATATTTTTAGCTGTCCAATTGATTTCTTTCTATTTTTGGTAGGTAGAGACGGGGTCTCGCTCTTGCTCAGGCTGGTCTCGAACTCCTGAGCTTAGAACGATCCGCCCGCCTCGGCCTCCCAGAGTGCTAGGATTACAGGCGTGAGCCACCGTGCCCGGCCAAAGCTGGGATTTTTCACACCTTAGGGATTGCTCTGGTGGTGAGCTTTATCATTCATTCATTCTGCAGATATATGTTGAACACCAGTGGAACCAACAGAATTTGCTGTAGGATTGGATATAGAGTGTAAGAGAGCGGAGTCAAGGTTGATTCTAATGTTTTCAGCCTGAGCAAATGAATAACTTGTGATTAAGATGACCAGAGGAAGAGGAAGGGATGTTTTTGGTAAGAGGAGTGAGCAAATGTTAGATACCCACTACGGTGTAACAGATTACTCCAAAAGTTAATACAACAAACATTTGGTTTTTTTTTTTTTTTTTTCAGTTTCCCTGGGTCAGGAATTTAGGAGTGGCTTGGATAGGTGACTCTGGCTTAGGGTATCTTATGAGGTTGCAATCAAGTGGTTGCCTGGGGCTGCAGTCATCTGAAAGCTTGACTGGAGCTAGAGGATCTACTTCAAAGAGGGCTTTCTCATATGGCTGTTGGCAGGATGCCTCAGCCTCAGGACCTCTCCGTGTGGGCCTCTCAGTAGGGCTTCTTGAGTGTCCTCACAACATTGCAGCTGGCTTTCCCAACTTGGGTCTTGCAAGTGGTCTAAGAGAGAACAAGGTAAAAACCACAACTTTTTTTTTATGACCTGGCCTCGAAAGTTGCATACCATCACTTCTACAATACACTACTGGTTACACAGGTCAGCCCAATTTATTGTGGGAGGGGACTACATAAGGATGTGAATACTAGGAGGTGGGGATCATGGAGACATCTGGGAGGCTGGCTCCCACTGGGTAAGATCAGCATTTCCAGGAGGAGAGATCTCAGGTTTGGGGCATGTTAAATTTGGGATGTCTGTTTTATACTCTGGTGATGTTAAAGAGGCAATTAGATGTACTAGTGTAGAATTTAAAGGAATGGAGCTGGAAAATTTAGGAGTTAGCAGCATATAGATGGTAGTTAAAGCCATTGGACTAAGTGAGGAAACCTAGGGAGTGAATGTAGGTAGAGGAGAGGTCTAGGGACTGGACCGTGAGCCCCTCCAATATTTAAGAAGTCAGGAAATGAGGATCTAGGAAGGAAGATTGAGAGATTAGCCATTGAAGTAGAAGAGATCCAAGAGATGTCCCAAAAGCCAAGTGGAGAAAGAGTTTTAAGGAGAGTGAGCAGCTGTGTCAGAAACTACTGATAGTTCCGTAAGATGAGTGAGATTTGAACGTTGCAGTTGGCAACACGGAGATCACTGGAAACTTGGAGAGGAACAATTTCGATACTGTTGGGGTGAAAAGGGATGAAAATCTGATCAAAGAGCAGAAAAAGAAATGGAGACATCAAATATAGATGACACTTTGAGGAGTTTTGCTATAAGGGAAAGCAGAGAAACGCAATGGCTGGAGGAGAATGTAGGTGAGATGCTGCGTTTGGTGGTGAGAGCAAGTGAAGTTCTGTTGCTTCTCTTTTCTTGCTGGAAATTGAAAGCAAGGACATTAGCTAAGACTGAGGAAAGAGGAAGGGGTTTCGAAGCCCAAGGAAAGAGGAAAAGCTCTAAGTTAGCCATCTCAGAGAATGGGAGAATGAACTGATTGGGGAAATGAAGTAGAATGCCAGCAGTTGTAAGGGAGGTACAGGCAAGCAGTAGGCACAGAGAATCGAATGTAACTGTGGTTTGGGTTTTGCTGGGTTTGCGTAACGAGGGGAGAGGGACAGTGAATTGTAGTTATACGCAGGAGAATAATTACAAAGGACCATGGAATTTAAGGCAGGAAGTGAGGACATGAAGGGGTGATAGTGTTAGTAGTGTCAAAGAATTGGTACTAGAGATACCAGAGATGTCTGGATACCGGAGATAGGGAATTGGGAAAATAAAGGTAATATTCAGATCCTTGAAGTTGAGTTTTGGCAGGTTTGCAGTTACTGGTAATGACAGGGTCTAGGTGTGAGCAGTGGAAATGGGGAGCTGAGCTCAGATGAGAAAATGAAAAGATTAGTGGTAGACAGGAGGTCAAGGTATGAAATATTGAAATCACCAATTATGATGGCTAAGTAGAGAGACGCAGGGAGCCAGTGCAGAGGAGGAGGTCTAAGGAGAAGCAGCATGGCGAATCAGAGCTGAAATCTGCCACTAACTAGGCCGCACTGGGCAAAGTCACTTCTCATCTGTGAGCCTCAGCATCTTCTCAGTCAAGTGGGGGAAATAGCCTCCACCTTCATGGGGTCATTGTGGAGATGAGATGAGACAATGTATATGAAGTACAGTGACCTGTACCCAGCTAACATTTGGTATTTACTGTTACTGTTTTCTTACTATTACTTTTATTAAAAGAATTAATATATGTGTAGAAGTCGTTAGTGTCTGACTCAGCATACACTGTATAAATATTTGCTATTTTTATAACGTATTATTCCCAAGCTGCTGACCAAAGAAAGGGCTCATGCAGGGGCTGGGGCCACACATTCCACTGTCTGCCCCCAGCTGATGCCTCTGCCTCTGCCCTCCCCTTAGAGCTTGGGAAAGTTGAGGTGACGGTGTTTGACCCTGACTCCCTGGACCCTGATCGCTGTGAGAGCTGCTATGGCGCTGAGTCGGAAGACATCAAGTGAGCTGGACCCTGGGGTTAGGGGGAGTGGGGTTCCCATCAGGCACCATCTGTCAGCCTCAGCCTCGGTCAGACTGTGGCAAGTGGGGAGGTCAGACCCAGAGTCTGGAGGGGGTGGGATGCGTTCCTCGGTCACTGATCCTGGTGCAAGTGGCTGAGGCTTTGTGACCAGGCCCTGCCTGGGAGCTACACACACCTAGGGATGAGGCTAAAGTGGTCTCTGCCCTTCAGCCTAGACAAGTGGTTCGGAGGTGGTGTTTGGTATCCAACTGCCTTGGTTCCACCTGTGTCCTTGGGCCAAGCCACATAACCTCTCTGTGTGAATAGGGACAATACTGGCACCTTCCTCATAAGTCACATAAGGATTAAGTATATATCATATGTAAAGCACTGGGGTGGAAGGCCCAGCCCAGATCATTATACCCTCAATATATGGTAACTGCTGTTGTGTTTCCCAGGTTCTGATCCCTAAGAGGCTAATTCAGCAGGTCTGGGGTGGGGCCTGGGAATATGTACTTTAAAAAAGTTTTTATTGTGATAAAATATATGTGACATAAAATTTACCATTTTGACCATTTTGAAGCGTATGACTTAGTGGCATTAAGTATAGTCACAGTGTGGTATAATCATCACCACAACTTCATCACCCTAAACCGAATGGGAATACATATTTTTAACAGTCTCGCTGCCACTGAGGAAACACGCTTGGAGAACATTCGATGGTCAGGGATGAGGCTAGCAGAGCTTCATTAGCAGGCAGAAGTGCTTGGGCTTTATTTCCCAAGATGCCAGCGCTGGTCTCCTGCCTCTTTGACACTCTCAGCGGCACCCCTCTCCTACAGGTGCTGTAACACCTGTGAAGATGTGCGGGAGGCGTATCGCCGTCGAGGCTGGGCCTTCAAGAACCCAGACACTATTGAGCAGTGCCGGCGTGAGGGCTTCAGCCAGAAGATGCAGGAGCAGAAGAACGAAGGCTGCCAGGTGTATGGCTTCCTGGAAGTCAACAAGGTACTGGGGGAGATCAAAGCAAGATAGGGCCAGCTGGGCTGGGCGAGCTCCATGGTGAACCAAGGGCCCACTCAGGCCCTCAGGAGGCAAAGGGAGGACACAGCTGGAGAATGAGAGGGAATATCCCCTACAGGTGGCCGGAAACTTCCACTTTGCCCCTGGGAAGAGCTTCCAGCAGTCCCATGTGCATGGTGAGTGATTCTACATCGTCTGGGGAAGTTTAGACACTAGATACCTTCTTGGCGAGTTTCACTGCCCCTCACCTGCCTGATGTTCTTTTGTATTTGGTCCAGAGCAGGCTTTCATCTCAGGGCCATGGTGGTTAAGACACAGGCTGAGAAGCCAGTCTGCCTGGGTTCAGATACCAGGTTCACACCTTACTGACTGTGTGACTTTGAGAAAGTTTCTTAATCTTTTTGAGCTTCAGTTTCCTACTTTATAAAATGATGATAGTACTTATCTCACAGGGTGTTTGTGCAGGTTAAAGATTATAGCATGGGGCAGGCACAATGATGCCTATAATCCTAGCACTCTGGGAGGCTGATGTGGGAGGATTGCTTGAGGCCAGGAGTTCAAGACCAGCCCAGGCAACAGCAAGGCCTCATCTCTACAAAAAATAAAAAATTAGCCCGGTGTGGTGGTGTGCACCTGTAGTCCCAGCTATTTGGGAGGCTGAGGCAGGAGGATTGCTTGAACCCAGGAGTTTGAGGTTGCTGTGAGCCAGGCTGATGCCACGGCACTCTAGCCCAGGCAACAGAGCAAGACTCTGTCTCAAAAAAAAAAAAAGGAAGCCATAAGGACCAAAACAAGGCAGGATAAAGATGATGGAGGCGAGGTTGTAGGGTACAGTGTGTGTGTGTCCTATTTTAAATAGGGCAGTCAGGGAAAGATTCTCTGATGGGGTGATATTTGAGGTAGGACCTGGAGAAAGTAAGGGAGCCAGCCATGTGGTTGTCTGAGGGAAGTGTTCCAAGCAGAGGACAGTAAATGCAAATCCCCAAGGCAATAATGTGCTTGGCAAGTTCAAGGTACAGTAAGAAAGTAAGGGTGGCTGGAGCAGAGCGAGCACAGGAGCGTGGTTGGAAGTGAGGTGAGAGGTAACAGGGCCAGGTCACGCAGGGCCTGCAGGGGCATTGTAGGGACTTGGGCTTCTACTCTGCAAGAGCTGGAAAGCCATTGATGGGCTTTGAGGAAGTGGGGCCTGATCTAACTTAACTCAAAAGGTGAGCAGCTCTCCGACTGCTCCATGTACAAGACTGTGGGGGAAAGGACAGAATCAGAGGTTGGTCAGGAGGCTACTGCAGCGATCAATCCAGGCAAAAGATGGCGGGGCTTGGACCAGAGTGGCAGTGGAGGTGGTGAGAAGTGATTGGCTTCTGGATATATTTTGAAGGCAGAGCTGGGAGGAGTTGCTGGTGAGTATGAGGGATAAAGGAAAGAGAAGTCAAGGGTGCCTGCAAGGTTTTGTACCTGAGAGGTGAGAAGGCACCTCATCCAGTGTAATGAGGAGACTCGGGGCAAGTTTGGATGTCTGGGATGGGGTGCACAGCAGGTGTTCATCTTCTGAGATGTTCAGACCAATGGGATTTGAGTGTCCTTTTAGACACCCAGGATGTCGAGTAAACAGTTGGCTATTCAAGCCTGGAGTCCAGGGGAAGGGCTTGCCTGGGGACATAAATGCTGCAGTCTTCAGCATATATAGGGAGCTGTGGGTGTGGATGGCATCACCCTGGAGACGAGGGTAGCCGGAGAAGCGGGAGCTATAAGGGCTTGTGCTAGCAGCCCATGAGAGGCACCAGGAAAACTGGTGAGGTAAGAGTGACAGCCGGGAGGTGGCATCCTGCCAGCCGAGGGACGGGTGTTTGAAAAACCATATCAGATGTTTCTGGACATCGAGCAGGAATTGACCATTGGATGTATAACATGGCCGTCATTTGTGGCCTCGGTGGAGCCTTTTGGAGAGTATGAGAGTGGGTTGAGGAGGGAATGGGGAGGAGGTGCAGCAGGTGGGGACAGACAGCACGACTGCGGTTTGCACTGCAGGGAGGAGAGAACACCGGCTGTAGCTGGAGGGAGGGGTGGAGTCAAGGGAGGCCTCGCCAAGGTGGGTGACGTGGCAGAATGTTAATATGCTGTTGGAAACTATCGACAAAAGACCGCAAAATGATGCTGCAGAGATGAGAGGGCCAGTTACTGGAGTCCTTGAGAAGGAGAAAGAAGATAGTCTAGTGCCTCGCGCAAGTGGAAAGGCCAGACTTAGCAGTAGGAGGGAAGGCAGACTGGAGGCGCACGGAGGTTGGTAGCTGGGGTGGTGGAAGCAGGTGGACAGTCCCTTCTGAGTCTTCTGTTTTCTCCGTAGTGTGGGAGGCGAGGCCGTCAGCTGAGAATGAGGAGAGAAGGAAGAAGGTGTTGGCGATTTGAGAGAGAGGAAAAGATGTAACTGGTCACTTTAGGGTGGGAGAGTGCAGGGCCTGGGAACAGTAGGACTGCCAGGCAACGCTAGGGTCCTCCTTGCAGGGGGTGGCTGTGAATGGAAAGTGAGACAAGTTGGTGTGGTTGTCTCGTTTTCCCAGCTGTGTGGGGGTGGCGTAGCGTAGACAGGGCACTGGCGTCACCGAGGGCTTGTGCTGCCAGGTGCTGCAGCGGTGAGGGAGTCCGAGGAATGAGTGAAGAAGTGATCCTGATACTGGACCACAAAGTGTAAGCTGGTAAAGGAGGAAAGATGGGACGTGGGATTGGGGGTGGGAGCCAGGAGGAGGCAGGAGGAGCAGTGGACTGCAGGTCCTGGGTGTGGTATCCAGAAGTGTCAGATTTGGGGCACTGGAGGGAACAAGCTGGAGAAAATTAGAAAGCTGGTGGTTGGAGCATGGGATACTTGAAATTACAGAGGGGTGTGGTCATTAGGGAATGACCAACAGAGCGAGTGGCTTGGGTAGGTAGAGCACAAGATCAGGAAGGAGGGGGGTCCTAGGAGGCCGGGACAGTGGAAGGGTCATCTGCGTGGGTGTGGGAATCACCTGGAACCAAGGCAGGGCTGGTGTGGGAGAGCGTGACAGGCAGGTCAAGGGCAGGTGAGAAGCGGCGCAGGAGAAGTGCCCTGGGGGTTCTGCGTGGATCTCTAGGCGACCGAAACAAGCTTTGCCCTGAGCTTCAAAGCTGGGGATTTTTAGGGCAGAGGGAGGAACAATGATGTGGAAGTGGCAGTAAGGAGCAAGAAGGACCTCTCTTCAGGTCAAGAGGGGTTGGGGGCAGGCGTGGAAAGAAGATGGGATGCAAGGGGTACGGTGCCTTGAAGGAACAGCCAGCTGTGGCTGGAGCAAGAGGGTGAGGGGGATGCTCAGAGGTCAGTGCCGGAGTTTTATGGTAACCGAGTGACAGAGGGCCCAGCGAAAGGGCTTGGGAGAGAGGGAGGGAGTCAGGGTCACATGGTGATAAAGCCCAGGGGATGAAGATGGCCTGGCTCCTGAGCTGCTCAGAGTGACAGAGGTAAGCAGGATTAAAGTGTCCCATGGAGATAGCCCTGCTGGTCTTCCAGGCAGTGTGTGGGGGTGAGGCAGGTGGGCGGGTCTGGGGCAGAGCCCTCTTACTCTACAGGAGGCCAGGGAAAGGGTGGTCTTGCTGGGATTGTAGGAAGATGATCAGTGTCAACTCTTGGCACAAGGCCTTGCAGGCACTCAGTAGGACGTACGGCCAGAGCGTCCGCTCTGCTTCCTGCTGGGGCTGTGGATCCCAGGGCCAAGGGTGCCCTGTGCTTGGAAGGACATTCAAACACTAAGCTACGGTTGCCCGAGGCCAGAGATTTGGCTGAATTGAGGCCTGGGAGGTAGTTTCTGACATCCTTGTTGACTTTTTGGGGGGCTAATCTCGTATACCAAGTATTTTCCCATCTTAGATCCCATCCGGTCCTCAGGACAGCCCTTTGCAGAGGAGAACACTGAGGCCCAGAAAGGGCAAGTGATTTGCCCAATGTCACATAGCTAGGAAAGCGGCTCTTTGGGCTCTAGGTCTTTTATTCTTCCTAAGCCGCCATTCTTCTGACCCCAGCCCTCTTGTGCCCTTCTCTGGCCAGGGAAGGGCCCTCTCAAGGAGAGGACCAGGAGGAGGCTTGTTGGCGGGGCCAGACCCTATTGCTGAGGCAGAAATGTTCAGTCTTCCCTCCCACCATGTGCCTTCCCCACAGTTCTCATTGTGAAGCTCTGAATCTTTGTTCTCTTCCTCCCTTCTCTCTCCTTCCTTCCCCCATGCTGCAGTACATGCTGTGGAGAGTAAGTGGCCCTGCCCCCGGGAGGCCAAGCCCCCACTTCTGGGGCAGCCTGCCCTCCCAGGGTGGGGGGAGGTTGGATGGGTCTGGGATTGGCGCCTTCTCTGGCCTGGCTGCTGAGTATAAAAAGCCCTGGTATGTGTCTTTGAGGTACAGTTCCTGCAGCAGGAGGGATTGGGCTAAAGGGCAAGAAGAACTTGTTCTGGAACAGTTGGTACAGGGTACCCACGGGCTGTCCTTGGGCAGCTTTGGGGGGGGCGGGCAGGGGAACGGGCAAAGAGTGTGGATGGCATTCTGTTTATTCTCAGGTCCTGCCTAACTTTGGGGCTCAGTGATTTGCTGTCAGCCATAGTTAATGAGAGACCATGGTCGTGGGTTTTGTTTCCTGAGGTGCCGGCGGGGCTGTGGTGGGAGCGAAGGCCTGGAGTTCCGGTATCTGTCAGGGAAGGAATGGGGTCTAGGCTCTTGCACAGGCCCAGGACAGGCCCTATCTGGCTGTCCTTAAGCAGGACCAGGAGGTGCCAGGCTGGAGAGTGAATGGGGTCAGAGACCCCAGGCGGGCCACACTCCAGAGGGAGGAGTGAGGGGCCTGAGCCAGGATTCTGAGGGGCGAGGGGCTGGTCCCACTCCCCCTGATGGCACCTTCTCTCTTTCTCCTAGTCCATGACCTGCAGAGCTTCGGCCTCGACAACGTACGTACCAGGTGGAGCCCGTGGGGGCAGATGGGGGTGGGTGGGAGACTTGGTTGCTGCTTCATATCTCTGTGGGGACATGCCTGGAGGGGGAGCACATGTGAAAAATGTGCCATGTTCTGACGGGGTCCCGCCTGAGGGTTGAATAAGTGAGAGGGACTTTTAAACTGAGATCTGAGCAGGCCAGGGCCAGGGATGGGGCTGGACAGGAGCACCCTAGACGGCGAGCGCCCAGAATGAGGTCTGGAGAGAGTGTGGCACTTCTGAGGAACTGCAGGGCAGGAGTGGGTAGGCGAGGCAGGGGAGGTCGGCGGGGACAAGACTACACAAGACTCCGAGGCCAGGCTGAGGGGCCTGATCTTTCTAAGAACAGGAAGCTGTTGGCCGACTGTAAGCAGGGTCATGGCGTCATCAGATTTGCATTTTTAAAAAGATCCCTCTGGCAGCTGGGTTTGATACACATTGGAGCCGAAAGGGAGCGCTGCTGGGAGGTCTGGGGCCTCCCTGGCTTGAGACCTCCAGGCCAACCCAGTGCCTGCCACACAGGATCGGTGCTGATTGAGATCCGGAGCCCCAGGAGCCTATGGACTATGTGGAAAAGCAGTTCCCAGGACGGAAATGGGGGATTCCTGTCTCAGGCAGGCTCTCCCCTTAGGGCCACAGCTTTTCCCAGACAGGTCCCCTCCTTCCGCTCCCCAGAGACCCAGGAGTCCCCGTCTGCTGCTGTAATATAGAGCTTTGGGTGGCTGGGGACCGCGAGCCTCAGGCGCTGGTGTTGCTTGCAGATCAACATGACCCACTACATCCAGCACTTGTCGTTCGGGGAGGACTACCCGGGCATTGTGAACCCCCTGGACCACACTAACGTCACCGCACCCCAAGGTACCAGCCCGGGAGGTGGCCCCCAGCCACCAAAGGCCCACGGGGCACCCATGCCAGTGCTCTTTTTCCCCTGCAGCCTCCATGATGTTCCAGTACTTTGTGAAAGTGGTGCCCACAGTGTACATGAAGGTGGACGGGGAGGTGAGTCTAAGAGAGCTCAGGTATCAGAGTCTCCGCTTGGTGCCAAGCACTCGAGTTCCTTCATTTAGTTTCTTTAGCCTGGGAGGTGAAGTGCCGCTCTCATCCCCATGTGATGGATGAAAACCCCAGGCTCAGAGCGGGTAGGTGATTTGCCCTCAGAGGCAGAGTTCAGGCCCAAGGCTGTCAGGTTTTAAAACACTTCTTTCTTCTGTCTAGACAGCCCCATCCATTCCTCGAGGGCCCACTGTGTCTGCCTCACTGTCCCCGGTGGACTGCCCTTGGGCTGGGGTTGCCAGGCCAAGCCTTCCTGGGCCCCTGCTCCTATTTCTGCTGTGGCCAGGAAGCAGTAGAGCATGAGGGACTGAGGGGCAGGAGTCAGTCCTGGCCTTGTTGGTACCACCCTGGGGGGTTGCCTTGGACCCCCCGTGAGAGCATCCACCAGATGCAGCTGGAGTGGGTAAACTGACAAGAGCTGGGGATCAGAGGGCAAGTCAGGATGGCAAGGCTGGGAGCAGGGGTTTCGGTGGTCCCCAGGCCTTGCAGGGTTAGCTAACAACATGGTGCCTCATTCTGTCCCTGCACACAGTGAAGGCAGAGCAGGACAAGAGGCAGGCGCAGGGGTGGGGCTGATGGGGGTGGGAGCTGGGTCATAGACCTGGCCTTGGCCTGGGCTTCCCTCCCACCCCAGGTGCTGAGGACAAATCAGTTCTCTGTGACCAGACATGAGAAGGTTGCCAATGGGCTGTTGGGTGACCAGGGGCTTCCCGGAGTCTTCGTCCTCTATGAGCTCTCACCCATGATGGTGAAGCTGACAGAGAAGCACAGGTGAGAGCGGGGACAGCATGGCCAGGCCTGGGCCTGTGGGAGTGGGGAGCCCACTGAGCCCACCTCCCCCACCAGGTCCTTCACCCACTTCCTGACGGGTGTGTGCGCCATCATCGGGGGCATGTTCACGGGTAAGGAGTCCCAGGCCATCTGTGGGGTGGGAGCACGGTATGGGTGGGTAAAGCATGGGTGCCACGTGCTGGGAGAGAAGGGGCGCCTTGAGGGCCAGTGGAGATTCTGGCCTGGCCAGTTAGGTGACAAGGCTCTCAAGGTCAAGTCAAGGGACCAGCAGAGCCAGTGCCAGCCTTCATCTCTCTCCCAGTGGCTGGACTCATCGATTCGCTCATCTACCACTCGGCACGAGCCATCCAGAAGAAAATTGATCTGGGGAAGACAACGTAGTCGTCCTCCTCCCCCTTGGTAGTTCCCTCTTTCTCCTGTTTCTCCGCGGCCTCCCCACCCTGCCTCCTCAGAGTGAGCCTAGCCCCAGGGTATAATCTATTGATTGTGATAGTACTCGCTGGTGTCCGTGTGATTCTTGGGCTGGCTGGCACCTTATCACAGTCACTCATTGCAGGCAGTGACAGCTGCCCTCTGGGAGCCCCACCTGGGCATTCCCTGGTTAACAGGGACTTTAGACAGACAAACCCCTCAGCCCTGTCCACTCCTCCACTGTGGTCTTTGGGCCTTTGGGGTTCAGCTACGGGCTCAGGCAGACCTTTCCGGAGTGAGCGTCCTGGAGCCACCATGGCCCCCAGGCTCAGGAGTGGCCAACCTCGGAGCCACTGTTACAGGGCCCTGCGTACAGGCTGGGGCTTACCACCTCTTTGGTAACAGCTAAAGCTGGGGTTGCTCCCTGCCGCTCTGGGCTCAGTCACCTGATCTTCTCGGTCACTGACCCTGCTGTGTGGTAAGCCCTGTGCTGGCTCTTGCTGTCGCTGCAGAGAGGAGTCCTGCCAGGTCCTCTGCTGTCTCCTAGGTGGAAGCAAAACTGAAAACCAAGGAGGGAAGTAGCAGTGACCGTTCTAGAGCAGGGCTAGCACCAGGCCCCTGGCTCAGGACCTGATCACAGCTTCCCACGAGTGCCCTTTCCACATGTGCAGAACCAAGGCCCAGGGACAGCAACAGCCAGTCAGTTCATCAGATCATGTGTCAGGGAGTTTTGATGTAAGACCATAGTGGGGGAAAAGCAGCGTGATGCAAAACCTCTGGAGTGAAGCCTGGGATCCAGCTGTGGTGTGATCACCTCAGAGCTATGTGACCTTTGACTTAGTTAACCCCCCTTTACAGGCATCAGCCTCATCTATAAGTTGGGGGTGATAGTGCTGGCTCTAGTGAGCCTTCTTTTTGGTCACCAGGAACCATACCCCCTTAATTCCTCCTGAATTTCTCCTGGGAACCCCTGTCCACCCTCTCAGCTTTCATGGTTTGGGAGGAGGGTGGGTGTCCCATCCTGAGCCCCAGGGGAGGCCCACGGTCACATATTCCATGCCCCCAGCCACAGTGACACAGTACAGGCCTGGCTTTATCAGGAGGAGGAGAGCTTGCTGTCCTCCTGGGTGGGAACATGGGGTGACCCTGCAGTTCCAAAGGGGAACCCGTCTGCGAATGAATGGCCCCAGAGGACAGCAGATCTGAGCCACAAGGCAGAGACAAGTGGTTTTGGTGACATTATTTGAACACCGTGACAAGCTACACCTGAAGCCAGCCAGCCAGCCGAACTCTGGGAATTACAGTTGTGCAAGCCAATAAATTCCCTTTTTGCTTAAGCCAGTTTGGGTTGGGATTTTTGTCACTTGCAAGCAAGAAAGCAGGGTGGTGAGGAATAAACAAGTTAGTGACGTATGTAAAGTGCTCAGCTGTCCTGCAATAGCAGAAGCCTCAGCAGATTAGGTGAAAAGGACCCAGCCACCAGAAGGAGCAGGAGCAGCGGGTGGGCTGTTCAAGAGGGCGTGACAGGCTGCAGGCTCCTTGGCCTTGAGCCTCCTGTCAGGCCTCATTCTTCCCTGTGGCAGGGCACTATGGGCAGCCTCCCTCCCTGTGCATTCTTCCAGGAAGTCCCCAGCACCTGAGGTCACCTCAGGGCATCTGTTCCCTGCCACCTGGAGGAGCTGGCCTTGTACATCACAGTCACGTGTCAGTGCCTGTGTGATGGGGTTTATTCAAAGAAAGCTCACTGGCAAGAAGGGCTTCAGGAGTCGGGCCGGCACCGTGGCGTGGGCGTCCAAGCTGAATCACTTGTGCAGGGGGCGGAAGATGACCTGGCTGATCTGGCCGGGGATGGTGTAGAAGACGAGGAGGAGGAAGACAGTGATCAGCGCCAGCAGCAGCAGCAGCACCAGGATGCGCCAGTAGCGGCGCCAGATGAAGAAGACGAAGGTCTTCAGCGGGTTCACGAACCAGTTGAAGGAGGTTTTGGGGCGGCTGTTGGAAAGGTGGTGTCAGAACGACTAGGAAGCTCCTGCTGGCCGCGCCTCCTCCCTCTCCCGGCCCCTGTGCCACCAACTCACTTAGGCTTCTCCAGGGGCTCTGGCTCCTTCCGCCCCTTCCCCACTGGCCGTTTCTCGGCCTCCTCCACAGTCAGCAGTTCAAACTCTGCCTCCACCTTTCCCTAGAAAAAGACACTCCTGTGTCACCAGGAGCAGAGGCCCAGCTCTAAGGCAGGCTCAGGCCTGACCCCTGCCCCAGCCACACCCACCGTGAGGATGTACACGTTGCCGCCTGTGTCTCTGAACTCCAGGTCTTCTGGCCGGCCCTTCCTCCTCCTCTGCTTCCGTCTCTTCTTGCCAGCCTGGGCCTCCTGCGCCTCCCGAGCCACGTCCTCCGCCTCCTGCAGTTTCACCATGGGCCACCAGCCCCTCAAGCGGCGGCAGCGAAACAGATTGCACCTCGGCCCAGCCCCATCACGGGCCAGCCGGATGGAGCAGAGCTCAGGGCTCCGGGCCCCCCGCACCATGTCTGGCAGCTGCAACTCCAGGGACCCTGAAAGTCCAGAGCTCACATGAGATCAAAGCGTGATGCATGAGGGGTGAGGAGGCAGCGTGGCAGGGTGCTGGGGCATGAAAAATTAGGATGTGGTGGTCACGCCACGGCTATGGACCAGCAGGTGGTCAGATCCCAGTGGAAGGGGGCCAGGGATTGGGATCAAATTGCCAAAGCAAGGACCACAGGCTAAGGAGTCACCATCCAGGGTGACTTGAGTGTGGGTCAGATTGGAACTGGTCAGGGACTTTGGGAAGGGAGGTGACTGGGGTCTGAGCAATCGGGTCAGAAAGCACAGGTTCAGATCTAGGGTCTGAAGTCCCAGCATTCAGGGTTGGTCGGAGTAGAGAACCAAGGGACAGGAGTTAAGGGGCAGGGGCTAGGGGTGAGGTTGGGGAAGGCTGAGCAGTACCGAGGAAGTCATTGGCGGAGATGCGGTCATAGTCCCAGACCTGCAGGACCAGCACGGCTGGCTGCCGGAACTCGGCCTCCTCCAGGGCAAAGGGTCCAGGCCGGCGCCGGACACTCACCTCCCGCTCCGTGGGGAGGTAGTCAAAGCGGAACACGAAGCGCCAGTTGAAGTTCCCCTCCCCAGTCAGGGAGTTGAAGTGAACGTCTGTCTCCTGCTTGTCATGCTCCAGCCCCTTCACCCAGCTGGGGTCGTGGGAAGGACAGGCCAAGGCGAGTGGGCACAGGGGCTGGGGCCAGGCCCGGAATCCGCTCCTCACCCAGTGTGGCCCACAACTCACCCAGCTCTAGGCACCACAGAGGGCCTGGGGACAGGACTCTAGACTCAGGCTGGGGCCCACAGCCCAGCTTGCAGTTTTCAGTTAGTGCCATCCCACTGTGCCCTCCCCGCTTAGCGCTGTCCCCCTTAGTGCACAGCCATTGGCCTGGCCTGCAGGCCTTACCTCTTCACATAGATGTCACTCGACATCTCTCCAGTGAGCGGGTTCACGTCATCCAGAACCACATCCTCCGTGTTCCAGATGATGACTCTGAGCTCATAGCTGGCGGATGTATTGGGGGATGGTTTTCAAACTTTGAGAGGGGCACTCGGGGTCCTGCAGGAAGCAGGAAGGACCCGGGCCAGGCCACTGACATTCACTGAGCAGCTGGTGTGTGCCCAGCTGGGTAATCAGGATGCCTGTGGCCCTATGAAGGGACAGCCGCAGGTATCACTGACCACCCCGCTACAGCAGATGGCACCAGGAATGGTCTGCCAGCCCAGCCTGGGCCAACAAGTTTCTCCCATAAATTTAGAATCAGGACCCTGAACCATCAAGTGGGGTGGCCTCAGATACAGAGCTGGAGCCCACTGCAAGCTGAAGTTTGGGGTGCCAAAAAGTGGTTAGCAGAGAAAGCCCATCTACAGAGAGGCGTGGGAGGCTGGGAGACCCAGTGGAGATGACCACATGCGTTCTCTGAGGGGCAGAGGAGGGGCTGTGGCATTCTGGACCCTACCCTCATGTGGCCTTGAACTTGGCTGTCCTGAGGATGCCTGGATAGCTGTTGGTTTCTCTTGCCCAGCATCAATTTCCCCTCATTTGTTGACAGCACCCTGATTTTCTGCTGGTGATCTCTCCACCACACCACCCCCACTGTCACACTAGGTAATTCTGGTGGGACACATCACCTAGGACTGACCAATCAGCTTCTTATAGCTCTTAACCACAGTGATTGGTTCAGGGAGCAGCATTTGACCCAAGCTGGTCTAATGAGAGTCAGCCCTGAGGCTTTGGCTTTAACTGGGAAAGAGATGTTTATTTCTGCTCAGGTGGCCTAGCTGAGGTGTAAGCCTGGCACTGTTAGAAAGCACCTTGCCCCTAGACTCCCAGAGAGTGACACCAAGGAAAGCAGAGCCCAGAGGCAGAAAGTGACAGACTGCTGACATCCGAGCACCTGGATCCAGCCCTGTCTGAAGCGGCTGCACCCTACACGAACTCCACTCGAACTAGCTCAGGTTGGAAGGGGTTGTGAAAGGTATTTGGACTCATTCCATCTGCAAGTGACAGACACCCAATACATAATTGCTTATGAAAGAAAGGGAATTTAATGACTCACCTAACTGAAAAGCCTGTGGCCAGTGGCCTCTGCCTGCTCCACCGGGGGTCTAGGTGTCAGTGGACCCTTGTACAGGTAAACCAAGATGTGCCCCACCTTGGAAGGAGGGGCCAGAGTTCTCTCACCTGATTGGCTGCCGAGGCTTGATGTCAACTGGAGGTGGGGCAGGCACATCACGGGGAAAGATGTCAATCCACATGTGAAGGGATCCCTGGGGACACAGGACCAGGCTGTGGTCTTGTTAGGGCCCCACCTCCCCTGACAGCCCTGTGGCCAGAGGCTGTGCATCGAGATAAGAGGTAGGGTCAAGAGCAGAGCCAGGCAGATGCTGGGGATGAGGATGAAGGTGGAGTCTGACATGGGGGTTCCAGGGTCAAGGTTAGGCTGAGGGTTCAGGGATCAGGGCCCAGATGTGGAAGTTGAGATTAAAAATTAAGGTGCAGCTGGGCGTGGTGGCTCACACCTGTAATCCTAACACTCTGGGAGGCCGAGGCGGGAGGAACGATCAAGGTCAGGAGTTTGAGACCAGCCTGAGCAAGAGCGAGACCCTGTCTCTACTAAAAATTAGAAAGAAATTAGCTGGACAACTAAAAATATATAGAAAAAATTAGCCAGGCATGGTGGCGCATGCCTGTAGTCCCAGCTACTCGGGAGGCTGAGGCAGAAGGATCACTTGAGCCCAGGAGTTTGAGGTTGCTGTGAGCTAGGCTGATGCCACGGCACTCAAGCATGGGCAACAGAGCAAGACTCTGTCAATCAATCAATCGTAAATAAATAATAATAAATAATAAATAACGAATGAACGAATGAAAAGTTAAGATGTGGCATTCCCGAGGTCCAGATCTTAGGGGTCTGGAATAGAGGTCAGGTTTGGGACCCCAGGTCTGAGCCTTGGTGGCCCAGGGGTGGGGACCTGCAGAGTCAGGGGTGGGGGTATGTGGCCCAGCATGGAGAGGGGATGCTGGGGACCAGCACCAGGAGGCAGGGTCAAAAGTGGCAGTGTGGTGCCCAGGAGGAAGTCTCGGGGGAAGGGGACCCTGGGGCCCCAGGGTCCAGGTCAGGTGGGAATCCTAGGAGCCTGGGAGTCTTGTGATTCTGGGGTTGGGCCTCAGGCCCTCCCTCACCTGGAGCAGCCCCGGGCTACGGGGATGGTAGAGGGGCCGTGTTTCTACATGCTCAGGTACCAGCTGGATCCCAAAATCCGGCATCTCCTGCCAGCGCCGCAGCACAAGCAATGCCTGGGCCTCCTCAGGGGCCCCACCTGCCCCCTTGGAGCCCCCCCGACCTGAAACAAGAGGTGTGTGAGCCTGGGTTCCACGCAGATCCCAACCCTTCCCCCTTCTCCCCATCCCTCCGTGAGCTCTAAGCTGAGGCAGCCCCTGTGTTGGCTAAAACCCATGGTCTAGGAGGGCAAATCTGTAACACATAAAAAGCAGGGGTGGGGTGGGGAAGGTGCTGCTATAACTTTCCCCAGTGAAAAGCCAGCAGTCAGGGGACAGTGAGATTGGAGGGGCTGTAGCCTTTGCTCAGACCCTGCTCAGAGAATAGACCACAGGCCATCTATGAGGCATGAGCTCAGTTCTGCAGCCACACTCTGTTGTACGGGATGCTCTATGGGGCCACTCTGTGTTCTGGGAACTTGATTAGCTATGGCTCTGAGGGCTCCACTTTTGCTCTTTGGGGATCTCATGCTCACCAACAAAGAGCATTTTCTCCCCACCATCCAAGAACCTCATCCTTACTCAACCAAACTCACCTTCTCTGCTTACTAAAGAAAGTGGGCTCTTTTCGTGGGCGCACTAGACTGGGCCCCTAGAGCCCTTGTACCTTGTTCTACCACCATCTTGCTCCCTGTGGCCTGTCTGCCAGAGAAGGGCTGGTACCTGGTGGCAGGGTCTCAGGCGGTGTCGGAAAGACTTTGCTGCCCACCTTGACAGCCTCGGCTCGGTATTCAGGGGCAGGGAGGCCACGGCGTTGGCACAGACCTGCCAGGATCTGTGAAGGCCGGAATGCATCACGCCAGGCATTGTACCCATCCCTGCAGGCAGAAGTGGAGGATGCCTCAGCTGGGACCAGCATATGGACACATTCGGACACAGGGGCAGGGATGAGGACCCTTGAAGATATGGCATCCAGGTTCATAACTCAAACAGGAGACAGGTTAGCTGTCACTTACGATAACAAGGAAAATCAAAGGTGTACACCAGGTGCTTCTACGAAGGAGATACTGATATTATCTCCATTCTGCAGATGAGAAAACTGAGACTCGAAGTCAAGTAACATATTAGTTACAGGATCCCAATTCCCAAGCCCACATCTTGACTGCTGCACTATAATGTCATAGGTGGTGGGGCTGGTGGGGGTGGTGGGGTTCCCCTCTATGAAATCATAGGATCTGGAGACACAAAATGGGAAC
Organism: Indri indri; assembly: GCA_004363605.1. Taxonomy (NCBI): domain Eukaryota; kingdom Metazoa; phylum Chordata; class Mammalia; order Primates; family Indriidae; genus Indri; species Indri indri. The sequence goes on from RJWJ010024226.1 coordinate 21,152, forward strand.
ATGAGCTTGAACATGTTTGGTCAGAGACTTAGAATGGCTCCTGAGGGTCCTGCCAAACTCACACATCATACTGGGCGGCCAGCCCACAGTTTGCTCTGTGGTGGCTGTAGAATCGGTTTTCTAAGTCAATGTGGGTCTCTCCAATGAGGTCGTCAGAACCCAGGAGGTCATGATCAAAGATGGCAACGGTCAGCTCCGGCTCAGCAGGGAGAGAGATGCTTAGCTCCAGGACCCTGGCCGGGAGGGAGAGTGGCTGAGGACACCTCCATGCCCTAGGAGGTGGTCTGGGGTGGAGGTGTCAGCAGCCTCTGTCCATTCACCCACTGCTCCCCCACCCCCCGCTCCAGGGCCCAGTCTCACTCTCCAAAGACGGGGTTGAGCTGCTTGGGGATGTAGCGCTCCCTGGAGTCCTGCCGCTCCCGGCCAGCGCTCACCACCACATAGGGGTCTGCTTTGCCGTTGGGGTCTGCAGGAGCCAGGTTGGTAGCCTAGGGATGGTATGGAGTGGAATTGGGAGAAGCGTCATTGTCATAGTCCAAGGTTAACCCTGTTGGACCTAATCTCAGATTAGGTATTAAGCAGGAAGTTACCAAACATCCCACTGTGAGGAGTTAACTGAGAGGTTGGACATGATGACTTGTATTTTCTTTGTAATTAGTTATGAAATACTTAAGACATACAAATAGGTATAACAAAAAATATAATGAAACAGAAAATATTTGGAAAGATGTACGAGGGACTTATTCTTCAACTTACAATTTTCTGCATTGTTTGACTTTTCTTTTTCTCTTTTTCACACCCTCCTCCTTGCTTGACTTTTAATTTTTATCATGAGGATATGTTACTTTTTAAATTACGAGTATTTTAACTAAATTAAAAAAAATACATTGGCCAGGAGCAGCAGCTCACACCTGTAATCCTGGCACTCTGGGAGGCCGAAGCAGGCGGATCATTTGAGCTCAGGAGTTCGAGACCAGCCTGAGCAAGAGTGAGACCCCGTCTCTACTAAAAACAATACAGAAAGAAATTAACTGGACAACTAAAAATATATAGAAAAAATTAGCCAGACATGGTGGCACATGCCTATAGTCCCAGCTACTCGGGAGGCTGAGGCAGAAGGATTGCTTGAGCCCAGGAGTTTGAGGTTCCTGTGAGCTAGGCTGACGCCACTGCACTCTGGCCCGGGCAACAGAGGGGAACTCTGTCTCTAAATAAATAAATAAAAATCTTAACATAATCAAATGTATCATTTGTCTCCTAATTTTTTATTTGCACCATTTTACCTATTAAGAAAACTTCCCCACATCCAAGTTCATAAAGATACTGAATATTTTCTTAAAGTTTTATGACATTGATAAGTTTCCTCTTGCCCACCTTTCACTGAGGTCCTGCTTCATGCGAGGGTTTTGGTTCTGGCTCCCCTCCTTGCATAGGCTATAAGAACCCAAGGCTCAGGGGCCAGGTGTGAACAAATCCTCGCAAGACAACCTGAGCTTCAGGACTTGTGTTCCTTTTTCCCCCTGGGATTCTTTCTAGTTGCCTCTTTATTTGGGGCCTGATGGGATTTCCCTTTTTTTTGAGACAAGGTCTCACTCTGTTGCCTGGGATAGAGTGCAGTGGTGTGATCAAAGTTCACTGCAACCTCACACTCCTGGGCTCAAGCGATCCTCCTGCCTCCCTCCCAAGTAGCTGGGATTACGGATACTCGCCACAACGCCCAGCTAATTTTTCTATTTTTGGTAGAGCCAGGGTCTCACTCTTGCTCAGGCTAGTCTTGAACTCCTGAGCTCAAGCAATCCTCCGGCTGCAGCCTCCCAGAGTGCTAGGATTATAGGAGTGAGCCACCACACCCTGCTGGGATTTCCCTTTCCTATGAGATTAACATCCATTTCAAAGACTGTTTACCTACCATTTCTAGATGCATTATATCGTACAGTCTGCCATACTGTGAGAAGCAGAAGGTCAAGATGACTTCTGTTATCTAATTTATGCACTAGGATTCTTAGATTATGGTAGAACAGTGCGTTAGAACATTTCTTCGAATACGCCTTGGAATCCCTATATTTAAAACAGATGGAAGCACAGCATCTGCTCTTGTGATAGGGAATGAGGGGGCAGAGCATCCCACTTATTTCCCCCGACATTCTGAGACAGCTTTAAGAAAATTTCAAGGCCCTGCTGAGTTCTGTATGAAAATCACAGCAATGGGAGAACCTGTACAAAGGGATTTCATGACAAGCCATCTGAAGCCTGAGGTGCAGAGCTGCACTCGTCCTGGAATTACACGCCCCATTCTACAGGACCAGAACCAAAAAGGGCTCAAGAGACCTACGCTCTAAGTTCTGGTTCTGCCATGAACAAGCTTTGTAACCCCGAGGATCACCTAACTTTTGCCTAAGATTTCCTATTTGAAAAATGAAGTTGGACTCTGATCCTTGAGGTTCCTTCCAAAGCCTTCATTCTGTAGGTTTCGTGTATGTTACCTTAGCTGGAGTTGGAGGCATGCCCAAGCCGCAGATGCTCACCTTGACAACATAGACTCTGACCAGGAGTTTGATGGGTCGGTTCTGTGGGATCCCCCGAGAGATCTGGGGCTCAGAGAACGACATTGTCTCTGATTCGGGGTAAATGAGGAAGGAGCCCTGGGGTGGGCAGAGACAGAAAAGGCCCTAGTAAGAGAGCTGTCCTCCAGAATCCCCGCCTGTGCTCCCTGGTCCCCCTTTCCTTCCACAAACATACCTTGAACTTGCCCACCGGGTGTCCAGAACCTTCTTCCTCTCCATCTGCATCGTGGCCCCCTAGCCCTCGGTATAGGGGAAACACTTTCAGCCAATCTTCAAAGTGGTTAAACTCTTCCTCCAGGGAGCTGTTGTAGATCTGAGAGGCAAGGGCCTCAGTGACAGTTCAATGTCCAGAATCCAAGGAAACTCCCCTCCCCCCAACACCCAGTCACCTTCAGGGTGGCGAGTGCTTTTTTCCGGGACACAGAACCTTCAACTTCAGCCTCACCCTGGTCTTGGGCCTCCCCATCCACAGAAACAAGGTTGACGCCATCTGGGAACAGCAAAAATGCCCATCAGAAACATCTGGGTGGGTAGCCGGGTGGACAGATGGAGCAATAGCAGAAAAGCCACATCTCTTACCCGAATCTCCAGGATCGTCCATTTCATCTTCATCAAGGTTGGGCTGAAATGAAAGGGCAGATCAGAGATTCTTCCCCATCCCTTTCCACTCCTTAGTCTACTCCTCTTCCAGGGTAGGGAGCTGGGAAACCTTAGTTCAAGCTCCAGCTGTGTGAGCCACTTTCATTTTCAAAGCTTCAGTTAATCGTCTAGTCCTGTGCTGTCCAAGACAGTCACCACCAGCCACTTGTGGCCACTAAGCACTTGAAATGTGGCTGGTTCCAATTGACATGTGCTGTATGTGTAAAATACACACCAGATTTTAAAGCTTTACTGTAAAATATCTCATTAATAATTTTTATAATCATTACTTACTGAAATAATATTTTGGCTATGTTAAATAAAATATATTATTAAAATTAATTTCACCTGTTTCCTTTTTTCACTCATTCACTCACCCACCCACTCTTTCACTCTCTGACTGCATCCTCACCTGTTTCCTTTTACTTTTTTTAATGTGGCTATCACAGAAGTCAAAATTACATATGTGGGCTGGGCACGGTGGCTCACGCCTGTAATCCTAGCACTCTGGGAGGCCGAGGCGGGTGGATCGCTCAAGGTCAGGAGTTCGAGACCAGCCTGAGCAAGAGCGAGACCCCGTCTCTACTAAAAAATAGAAAGAAATGATCTGGACAACTAAAAATATATATAGAAAAAATTAGCCGGGCATGGTGGCACATGCCTGTAGTCCCAGCTACTCAGGAGGCTGAGGCAGAAGGA
>RJWJ010024227.1:0-25018 GCA_004363605.1 Indri indri
ATTATTCTGTCTTCTTTTGAAAAGTTTCTGTTCATGTCCTTTGCCCACTTTTTGATAGGGTTGTTTGATTTTTTCTTGTTGATTTTCCTGAGTTCTAAGTAGATTCTAGTTATCAGCCCTTTATCACATTTGTAGCATGCAAAAATTTTCTCCCATTCTGTAGGTTGTCTGTTTGCCCTTGTGACAGTTTCTTTGGCATGCAGAAGCTTTTTAATTTTATCAGGTCCCATTTATTTATTTTGGTTGTTGCTGTGATTGCCTTTGGGGTCTTCTTCATAAATTCTTTGCCTAGGCCAATGTCTAGAAGAGTATTTCCAACATCTTCCTCTAGAATTCTAATAGTTTCACTCCTCAGGTTTAAGTCTGTTACCCAGCGTGAGTTGATTTTTGTGAGAGGTGAAAGGTGTGGATCCTGATTCAGTCTTCTACATGTGGCTATCCAGTTTTCCCAGCACCATTTATTGAATAAGGATTCTTTTCCCCAGTGTATGTTTTTGTCTGCTTTGTCAAAGATTAGGTGGCTATATGAGGATGGTTTTATATCCGGGTTCTCAGTTCTGTTCCACTGGTCAATGGCTCTATTTTTGTGCCAGTGCCAAGCTGTTTTGATCATTACAGCCTTATAATAAAGTTTGAAGTCTGGTAAATTGATATCTCCCATTTTGTTTTTATTGCCTAGAATTGTTTTCACTATGCGGGGTCTTCTCTGGTTCCATATGAAGCATAGAATTAATTTTTCTACATCTGTGAAGAATGATGTTGGTATTTTAATAGGGATTGCGTTGAATCTGTAGATCACTTTGGGTAGTATAGACATCTTAACAATGTTTATTCTGCCAGCCCACGAGCATGGTATGGTTTTCCACCTATTTACATCCTCTGCTATTTCCTTCCTCAATGTTTCATAGTTCTCCCTGTAGAGGTCTTCTACCTCCTTAGTTAAATATATTCCTAGATACTTTATTTTCTTTGTTGCTATTGTGAAGGGAATTGAGTCTTTGATTTGGTTCTCGGTATGACTGCTATGGGCATATACGAAAGCCTCTGATTTGTGTGTATTGATTTTATATCCTGAGGCTTTACTGAATTCATTTATTAATTCCAGGAGCCTCTTGGTTGAATCCATGGGGTTTTCTAGATATAATATCTGTTTGTGTATATTTATATTGTAGCTTCAAACCAGACTCAGGCAAATGTCTTCAGGTAGTAAAAAAAGATTAGGGAATTCATGAGTTGGGATTCTGTTTACACTCTTGACATGACAGGCAATCTTTTACTTATTTGAGGGGAAAAAAACCCATGTGCTCATATATATACACTTATAATTAATATTAGCATTAATTATATAAATTAGTAGTATTAATATATTAGATAGTTGTGATTGACAAATCAGGCTACATATATATCTCTGTCTTTTTGCACATACATATATATATATATATATACCATTTAACTTTAGATTCCTGCTTTGAAAAGGAAGCTATATTCAGATTTCAAATTCAAACTTAATTCAGACCTATTTCACTTTCCTGTTGCTTGCTAATGGCTTTAATGAAGAAAATCTATAATTTAGTTTGCTTTGTATATTTTAATTTCCTTGAAAACAGGGGCTTAATCTACTTTTCATTCCTTGCAGCAACTAGCAGACCTTTACTTAAAGACTCTTAGTAAATGTTTGTTGAACTCAATTATGTAAAGGAACAGTTGACTGTTCCTGACAGTAGCTTTCTAGTGTATAAATATGCTCCTGGTGTTATAGTCCATATTGTTACCAAAAGTGCTGCACTTGTCCCTGAGGCCACATCAGAAGAACAAGGATGAGTGGTTTGAGTAGAAGGAAAGAGAAGTTTATTAATTTGCCAGCAAATTAAGTGGTTGGCAGACTCCCATCTTAAAGTACCAAGTTCTCCTCTGAGCAGGAATACAGAGCTTTTAAAGGGGAGCTTTTCAGCTTCAAGCTATTACTATTCAACAGTAGTTGATGGTTCTGATTCATCCCATTTCAGCTAAGACAATCTCATGACCTCTGCTGACAATTCCATTGAATCATCTCCAGTGGTACGAAGAACAAAGATCACCCCCCCTGCCCTTCCTGACCCCTGGTCTGGGGCAGGGATGCAGGTTTTAATTCCCAAAATGGGTAGGGGAGGTTTTAGAGAGACAGAGAACATTTTTACCCTTTTTCAGGCCATTCCCCCTGTTACAATGTATTGAACACTGTATGTTTGCTTCTTTTCTTCACTCCAATAGGACCTTAAGCATGTTTGCAGATGAATCTGTTGCTTACCTATTTGAAGAAAAATGTACCACTCAGAACATTTCTGGATAAATATTGTAAATTTGACTTTCATGCATCAGGGAAAAAAAAATCAAATACCACATAGAACATATTCATGTGATATTTTGTTTTATAAATCTTGATCTAACAAATTTGAAAGGTAAACTAAATGATTCCATTTCAGCAAGGATAGAATTTATTTATTCTGACAAATTAAACCAAAGTATACCATCTTAGTTCTTCTTATTGACTCTTAATGACTTTTAGAGATAATCAAAAGTAATGATCCATCCAAGCCCATGATAGAAAACCAAAACAACTCTTCTTAGAATCAAAACAATACGATTTAGAACAGAAAGAAATGCAAAACAGATAAGAAATACGTTCTTTGCTTTTGAAAATAAAGAAAGTAGGAAACCTGGTTGGGTGTGGTGGCTCACATCTTAATCCCAGCACTCTGGATGGCCCAGGTGGGAGGATTGCTTGAAGCCGGGAGTTGGAGAACCAGCCGGAGCAAGAAGGAGACCCCATTTCTACCAAAAAAAGAAAGAAAGAAAAATAAAAATTAGCCAGGCATGGTGGCAGGTGCCTGTAGTCCCACCTACTCAGGGAGGCTAAGGTGGGAAAATTACTTGAGTCCGGGGGTTTGAGGTTGCAGTGAGCTATGATGATACCACTATACTTTAGCCCAGGCAATGGAGTGAGATTCTGTCTCAAAAAAACCAAAAACAAAAACCACAATAGAAAACCTAAGTGGTTTATTTCCCCTGTTATTAGTGACGTGATGTGAAAGATACTGCTCATTATTTTGCTAGCTGCTTGGAAGTAGTATTACATTGGGAACCACAGGTCACAAACCAAACTCTGTAGAAGACAAGGTCCACACATTTTAATACCCAGAGCTCTCTATAGTCTTGAGAAAGTGGATTTACATCATTATAAAACGATATTAAAAAAATTATATTAAGTATTAATAGATAAGTTATTTTTTTGCAAGTTATGTCTTTAATGTGTCATTTTACCTTATCTTACATCTTGTTTGTGAAATGAATGCAATTACAAATTTTCCTAACTAGAAGACTGTTAAAAACATACACCCATATTAAGTTAATAAAGCAAAATAATTTTCTCTTATTGCTGCCTAGGGAAAGTGGGGTCCTCTCTTTTCCTGAGGTTGGGTCTCTTAGCTTTCACCTGCTGGTTCAACAATTTCTAGTGTCTGAGGCTAATCCTATTCCTACTTGTAGGATTTTAAGTGAATTCCAAGCCATCATTTCAGACTGTTCAGCATAGGGTAAACATTGCTGTTTCCTGTGAGTGTGTATCCCTACCTAGTCACTTCCAATGACACTACCTTATCTCCAGTGACAGGAACTTGCACTTCACAGCTAAGGCCCTGTTTTAGTCTCTTGTCACTGCACACATTTTGTAGAAAACAGATCCCTATTTTGCTCTTACCTATATCAACACAGCTGTGGTACTATTGCCAATTTTCCAACATTTCCAATGCCTACTCTCTCTTACCTTGATTTCCCTTTTTTTTAATTGCCTAATTTTGAGTTTCCCCTTGAAAATTTCACCCCACTGCCAGAATAGCCAATGATCACTCCTTCCTGGACCAGCCACCTTCTACCACCTTGGGCCAGGTCACCACCAACTCTCTCTGAACTACTATGATAATTTCTTCCTGCTTTCCCTTTTGCCACCCACCCCAATACATCCATCTGGAAAGATAATTTTAAAAATCCAATGGCATCCTGTGGCTCCTCTGTTAAAAAACCACTTCAGTGGCTTCCCAATGCATTTAGCAGTACTTGAACATGATTCTTCAAGGCCCTATGTAATCTTGCCTGTGCCTAATCTTCCCAGGCCATTGTCTCTCTTATTCACTGACTATGTTCAATCCTCAAACCCCCTGACCTTTTTGTTGCTGCATATCCTGTGCACACACTATTTCCCATCCCTGATGTCCTCTTTCTTCTAAGCTCTTGATGATAATACCTAGTCATCTTTCAGTTCTCTGTGAATATGTTATTTATTTGGTACACCCTGTTATTTTCCCTCTGAGAGCTCTATTTGGAGCACTTATCACAATCTGCAATTAATTACTTATGTGTCATGTTTAATGGCTGCTCAGATCATAGGATCTGTGCAGGCGGGGCCTATGCCCACTTTGCTCACCACTGGATACCCCAATCTTAGCAAATTGCCTCACCTGTCAAGTAGATTAGTTTGTGGACTTCATGTTTATGACTAAATGAGCAGATTGTCTGCTTGGATCACAATGTATTGCTTCTTTCTCTACTCTTCTAATAATAATAATTATTTATTGCATTCAAATCATATGTACCAAGAAATCAGAATGCATTACCTTGAATCTTCACAGCCCAATATAAAGCAGATATTATGATTACCATCTTAGAAAACAAGGAAGAGACTATAAACCTATAGTGATTTGTTATCAGTCATTAGACTCGTCATGGTGAATCCTGAAATCTACTCTGAGGCATTTTACTCTAAAGCCTGTGCTCTCCCTACTACAGTTGCTACCCCTCAGAAAATTCATCTTCTACTGCCCAAACTTCTCCATCCTCTCAACAGCTGTCTGTTGAGCCATCACCAAGTACCGGCCTGACCCATGATGTGTGCATCAGCCTTTCTGGGTCCAATTTGCCTCACCTTTCTCTATGACATGTAATTATCTTATTGTAAACAAAGTCTTAGTAATTGACTCATAAGCTAGTGTGCACACTTGGCCTTTTGTAGTCTAGGGATGTGCCAGCATTTTTAGTTAGGCAGAGCTCAGGCCTCCCCTATTAGTATGGTAGCTATTAATACTACCTAAATTATTTGGCATAGGGCCTGAGAGAAAATAAGTTCCCAACCTATATAACATGAATGGAATCATGGTCATCCATCCTCTGCATGCATCCAACCCAGTGAATATTCATGGCTGTGGCAATAGTCACTCTGAAATACTGACAGGTTTCACAAGATGAGAAAACATTTAGAAAAGAGTGGATACTTTATGACACACAGTTTGGGGTTCCTAATAATAATTCCTCTGTCCTCCTATCATTACTTATGCACATGGAGGAAACCAGGTTAAAACAGCAAACTTTATAAGAGGAAGAGCTGGTGGAGAGTCCATGAGAGAGTCACCATTATTAAAATTCAAGTATGGTACCTGAGCATCCAAGACGCCCCAGGAAGTGAGCTCGCCAGTTACATCATGGCCATCTTCTGCTCATATCCTTGTTGGAGGTCTTTGTTTTTTCAGATTTATTGGAACATGGGACTTCAGAAAGGGGATTGCTTTCAAACTGATTAAACCCTGGACAACAGTGTTCATGAGAAGGTGAAAGAAATTAGGATAAACATGGCTAAATTAGTGAAATGAGTGAAAGCTGAGCTCTCATAAAGTACAAAGCATTATTTTCCATGGGTTGTGTCTTTGTTGGGTAGATCTAACCTATGCTTAATAAACCATAATATTCACCTGTCTTCAGTTTATGAGATTGCTAATTACTCTGATTTTTTTAACATTGTACTTTTCGATTTTCAGTGTGTGAGACTGTTTTTAACCAAATTTCAATTTGCAAGTGAAATGCCACAACATAGAACAGTATATTCTTTCCTGAAGTTGAAATATGAAACACCTTTCATTGTCAAATGCACGAATTTTATGACCCCATCCCAAAGTGCTTGGAAGAGGATTTATGTTGACTGTATCCATGAGGCTTATTGCCTGTGATGTCATTGCTCATTATTGTGTATACTGATTTATTTCTTGTATGCCCAACATCAGTTTTATTTTGTTTTGTTTTGTTGCCTTTAATGGGTGGATCTGTCCTTTTGAACTATAATACATAGTTCACAGGAACTGTGCTAAACTGTTTAATTTGGAAAACTCAAGGCAATCGCTGCCACATTTTTTCAACTGTCTACTCTTGGCTAACTACTTGAACAGATGATCCTTGAAATCAAAGAGAGTTAAGACTAAGGGAATTTTAAGGCACTTCATGATTATCTGTGTCATGACGTATCCTTGTTAACAGGACAATCTAACAACCATTCTAAGAGCATCTCTGTCTTGAATATTCAGCCAAAAGAAATGCAAACATTCCTGAAAGCAGTAACCTGTTAATACGTCTGCAGTCATAAACAGTTTGTCCAGAATAATGTATCAGCAGTACTAGCTCATGGGAAGTGAGAGCCAGACTGAGGGAATGGGCAGTTCATTTCAAAGGAGAAAGGCAAAGGAAAATATTTGAAGAATGCCAGAAAGCTTGAACCACCTCGCTGGTCAGTCTTAGGTATCATGGCTAGTTCTGCGGAATCTCAGGGTGAATATTTGTCTAGCCTTGGCCCTTCCTGAGACAATGTGCTGATGGAGAGAGTAAAGAGAGATTAAATGTGATTAGATATGGCATCCCTAGACAGGTATATTATGAGAGGGCTATTAGCTTCTGATCCAGTTAGAAAAAGTATAACCAAACTGAGACCAGGGAGTATGTGAGTTCTGTGCACTTCCTGTTCCCTCTTTCTGTGAGTAGAGGGCAGGAGGTTCCTCCCGGAGCTCACCTGACCTCTTTCCCAGGCATCTATCAAATTAAGCCTTAGAGCTTTCTTGGCTAAATACAGAAAGCTAACCCCTTTAGATGCCTGAACTCATGTTGAATGTTTTAAGCAACTTGACAGCCAAATTGATAGCAATTTTCTATCCCTGGCTACCAACTGTGTTGGAGAGTATGAATGTTCAAGAAGAAAATTTAATCAGTACCACTTTCATATTTTGAGCTTTGAGACAAGAAAGAAAGTGCATCAACATTTATTGAGTAATTTGCCTTGTGCCAGACAGTGTGTCAATATATATAACATCTCACAAGCTGACTTTGTTATTTCCTTTCTACAGATGAGAAACAGACTTTGAGTTGGTATGTGATGACTAGCCGGAGTTTAGAAGGCTCAGAGGGATGAAGCTAGAATGCAAATCCAAGCTGCTTAATTTCTAAATCTGCGGCCCTTCCCATTATCATTATGCTACACTGCATAATTGGTATCTATAGTTCATAGAAAACCATCATTCATTTTGCTTTGTATGAGAATAATATGTATGTGTGCACACGTGTGTAAGCCTGTGCATGGACATACTGAAGTGAGTGGTTATTTTTACCAACATGATAGCCTTGGCTCCTTTTTGCATATTTCCAGTGTCCTCCAGGATGGGAGCTGTGATACCTGAGAAAATAAAACAGATTATACAATCCTCCCTAAGTATTTATGGGCATTGTTTCCAGGGCCCCTATGGATACCAAAATCAGGGGATGCTCAAGTCCCTGATATAAAATGGCAGAGTATTTGCCTATCCCACATACATCCTCTCTTATACTTTAAATCATCGCTAGATTGCTTATAATACCTAATACGATGTAAATGCTATGCAAATAGTTGTTATACTATTTGCATTATTTTTTAGTGTAGTGTTATTTTATTTTATTTTATTTTATTTATTTTGAAAATTTGCAATCTTTGGTTGGTTGGGTCCATGGATTGGAACCCACAGATTCAGAAGGCTGACTGTATTCCCAAAGAAGAAAAAGAAGAGAGGTATTTCTGTCTCAAACATGAGCTTATTAGCCTTTGCATTTAAGAGTATTAGGACATGTTTCACCAGATCCACAAGATTTCTTTTTCTAACCATGGAAAAGTGTTCAGCAAAGATGCTAAGTTCCCTAATATCCCAATACGCAGGACTGATCTTGTGGTTAATGCATATTCATTCTCTCCCTGAGCTTTTTCATAGGAGATGTTTTTGCCTAGTCGTCGTTATTTTTCTAATTGTCCAATTTACTTTTCTCTGTTAAACACTAATTAAAGAATGAGCACAGGACTGCCACCTTTTTGGAGACAACATTAATCTCTTGCCCTCTCTACATTTTAATGGGCCTAATTTATCCCTATTATCTACTCCCTTCACCACCCCAACTAAGGGAGGAAAACATTCTTATCCCTTTCACCCTTCTCATCAGTCTGGTGCTGTTTTGGATTTTATTTTCCCCACTAACTCCAACTGCTGCCGCATAGCCTTGTTTATGTTTGCTTCTCATTATCAGCAGGATATGATATCAAAGTCTTCTCTCTTCCTTCCGTTCTTGATCTTCTCCGGATTGCTTTCTTCTCCCTATCCTAATCCTCTGCATGCCTGTGATCAGTTGATGGATTAATTAATCACCCAGACATAACTCAGCACCTACCATGCAATATGCCTGAAGACACCGAGGCATAAATTCTGGTCTCTAGGAACCATCAGTCTGAAAGGGAAGGCCCATTTTAATAAAATAAAATAACAAAATCTACAGGCAACCATTCAGATTAGAAGGTGTAGTAATATGGAGGAGCTCCTATTCCAACCTAGGTGGCAGGGAAGGCTTCCAGAATTTACTGACATGTGGAATGATTGACCATCTGATAGGTAGAAAAGTGAGTTGCATCCTAGATTTCATTTGCATTAATAACAAACTTGATAATCAGTAATATTGACTTCCCTTTCATCTCTTTTCTACAACTCAGTAATATGTCCATTAAGAAAATATTATAAGGTACTTCGAAATGTCCATATTCAAAACAATGTATTAATTAAAATAGAACAAAGCCCAACTAATTAACCCAGCCATAAACTCTGGAGCAAAGAACTTGGCTTCCAAGGGACTGAAAAAAAGAGCTGCCTACAAGCCCTGAGCTGATTGTATTGGTTTTTAAAGGCTTCTTGAAGCTTCTCTTTAAAGCAAATCACACTGAATTCTGGTATTCCTGGCTTTCTGATGTGCTGGATAATTAGAAATAAGCAAACTTAAAAGGTTGAGAGTTCTTCGAAGGAACATATCTTTTACTCCAGGGAAAATGTGACCCCAACACCTAAATAATGGGGAAAAAATTACACACAGAAACAACAGAACAAATTAACACATAACCTCTGAAAACAAACGGACTCGGGGAATAAAAATAGCAGTAGATACATAGCTCTCTCAGTAACTCCCATTGTTGTCCCTGCATGCTGAAGAGCACAATAATTGGTGTTAACAGTGATAGGCCAGACTCAACAGATAAAGGTTTATTTAGATTAAAGGAACTTTATTTCAGAAGGTAAGGAAGTTGGAGAATTTATGGTGGAAAAATTTCCACAAAACCTGATTTAAATGAAACATAATTTCTTCTTAGCAGGAATAAATTTCAATCAGCAAATGACGCACATGTTTAACACCATACACACCTGAGGTTGATGCTTGATGCTCATGGGTTTCTTATTTGTTTGTTTTTTTATTTCATGTTGACTTATTCTCTCTCTAATAGTTTCCCAGAAAGGCAAATGTTCAACTAGTGAGATCCTTCTGGATTTCTGAAGGCACTTCTCAAATAGAAGGTGGCTCTGATTGTTTCAAAAGGGAAAATAGTTTCTTATGTCAACAGTATTTTCTTACCACTAGAGCATTTTTTTGTAATCCAAAAAAAGAAAAATGCTTGTTTAAAAATCCAAAGTTCTGACATCTTGAATGTGAATAATAGGCACTGGAATTTTTTAAAATTGATTCACGACAATGCAATTAAAACTTATTTATAAAGTACTTTATATGGATCATCAAGTGGCTTTAGATATAGCCTTTCGTGTTACAATGAATTATATTTTGTTCATCTTTCTTGTCATGGTAATCCATTTTAAGTGTTTCCTTTTCCCAATTAGCATAATAATCTGACTCACAATTGCCTTTTTCCATAATTATCATCATACTCTTCTTAATCATGCTGAAATCTATTATTTTTGTGCTCACAGAATTACAGAATGTAGACCTGAAGATTTCCAACCATGTCATTACAGATGAAGATGTGGATTCTTTAGAATAGAATGTGTATTTTTAGGAAGTTATTGTGTCCCCAAACCTGATCTAAGCATCATTGTTGTGACCTCAAGGAATCCTTGATTTCATGCATAACCTTACTGGGGAGAAAGATTCACACACACTGGGATTTAGGACAATATGAAGTTTGTACGTTATTATGGGCTAAATATAATACATGATTATCAAATATTGTATTTGTAAAATTCTATCGCATCACATTCAATGTTCTTTGATAAAACATGACCAGTTTTGTTCAAGTGTTTGATAAGCATCTGCGAACAGCAGAAGTGTACAGTTTTGCATGGTGAAAAGAAAAAAGAGGTATCTGTTTATGACAAGGGGCGAGGAAAGGCAAGCACCTTCTGTGTTGATGTTATATCATTTGACTTACCTGTGTCCTGTACTCATTCTAATTCCGGTTGTCTCTCCCTCCCCCACATCTGTCATCCTGAGTTGGTGTTCTGAATGCTCTTAAAAGTCTACCACATTTACTTGATATGATTTCTGCCTGAAAACTTTAGCATTTATAGGCCAATTTTTTTTTTTTTTATTAATCACTTACGATTGGGACATGATAGATTACCTCTAAATGAAGAGTTTATTCTTTCTCTGCCATCCAGTGTGGATGCTGGCCTGGGTAAAGGCGGAGGCTTCCTCATTACTTGTATTCTTAGCACCAAATTGATAAACAATCAAAAGAAGCAGTGTCAGCATCTGGAGGCTCCTGTGTTCTAGGTTGGGGATCTCAAGATCTGATTCTTGCTCTATCATATACATTTCTGACTGGATGACTTTGCCAAGCTACTTAGAGTTTCTCAGGCTCTGTTTCACCACTTAAGCGAAGGATTTTTTTTTTTTTTTTTTTTTTTTTTTTTTTTTTTTTTTTTTTTTGCGCAGGGCTATTCCTGAAATGGCCATGGAAAATGAATGGGAAATATTTTATATATTTTTATATCCACTAAAATGGGTTTTATCATTCATTCTTTCATTGAACGAAGAGTAATTAGAGGTTTATTGTATATTATGTCTGTGGGAAGGGTGGGAGGTGTACCTGGGGAGGATTCCTGAGAGAAAATGGAGAGAGCGGTATCAGTATCAAGATTAGCGTGGCTCTTGGCCTCCTTGCTAAGAAATTTGAATATATGCTGAAGGCAATAGGGAGATCAGACTTTATGTGCTTTAAAGATCGAGCTGGAACAGGTAGACGATGGAGTAGAAAGAGGTGAAATGGAGGAAGGGAGATGAGGGAGAGACTTAGCAATAATCCAATGAAGAGATGGTGACTATTAGTTCTAGGGCTTTGGCATTAGGGATGAGGAAGTGTGGAGATGGATGATGAATAACTAAGGAGTCTTGGCATGACTTAGAAACTAATCGATATGGGAGGTGAGGAAGCCATGAGAAGATGCTAACTTCAGTCTGGGACAAGCTGAGTTTGAGGGGATGCTGGCAGAGTGAACAGTTTTATGTAAGTGTTTGGAATGTGGAAGAGGGTTTAGGGATATAGCTATAGATCTGGAATGCAGCAGCACACCATCGATAAATAAGGCTGGTTGGGCCACTGAATTGATGAGATTGCCCAAGGAGAGAAAGGAAGAGAGCAGAGAATAGAACTCTGGGGAGTAGCAGAACTTAGGGGAGCAACTAAGAAAGGGAGGCTAAAAAGGAAACTGAGAAAGAATAGTCTGAGAGAAGAACAAGAAGGGAGGAGTCATAGGAAAAAAGAAATCGTCTGCAATAACACATGAAGAGAGATCAGATAAAATAAGAACTGAAATCATCCAGTGGTTTGTGGATCTGGGTAAGTAGCTGAGAGAGAAGTCAGATGTGTTTTCAGCAGATGTCTATTGCTTAAGCAAGACTCATCCCTGTGCTAGGGTAAGTTGTCAAACTTTCTGAATTGGCTTTACTTACAGAAGGATTATATCTCTACAAACACACACAAGTCAAACACACACTCCTTTCTCTGCCCAAATCCTTATGACTTCTATTCAAATGTGCTTTGATTATTATTTTTTTCAAATAGGAGTGTTGAAAATTGACCTAATAATCAATTTGGTCATGCACAACTGTCAAGTATAGAAAGGTGGATAGATAGATGGATGGATAGATAGATAGATAGATAGGTAGATAAACAGTAGCTACCAAAATGTTTGAGGTGGGAGAGCTTTAGTGATTCCCCCACTATACTGCTAACAATTATAATGAAAGCAATTCTCAGGACAAATGTATTGATGGACTCTCAACTTCCTCTCCTAGTAGGTGCTATGAACAATACTTTGTATAAAAGGATCACTTGAGGTAGACCTGACTATCTTTCAGAGGCAGGACTGTGACCACATAAAAGTGGTCAGGCTAGCAGAAATTCAGCATCCCAGTTTCCAGGCACAGAAGCATTTAGGAATGAAACCTCAGGATCCATACCTAAGGATCCAGGCCTTAGGTCTAGTAATATGCTTTATTGTTCATGCAACTATAGGCAACATCCCTAAAATATTTTAACCAAACCACAGTGTTGAATATTAATATTTTACCCATGAATCATCTATCATGTTAATTAACAAGTTGCCAATTTCATCAATGAAAGATGAATATTTTCTAATATTTATTATGCAAAGACCATGATGTTAATTGAAATATGGTTAGGAACACTGGCAGTGGATACCTCTGGTATGTGGCCTTTTTTGGGAATGCTTGTGACCATATCTGAGTGGGTGAATTCCTGATTAACGCAATATACTTCCCGTTCAATGGAGCTTAAACTAAAAAACACACACAATATTTCACTCTCTTTTCTGATGGGAATTTTAAAGTAAATGACAAAGATCATAGTAAAGAAGAAGGAAACCTGGGACCTCATCATGAAACACCAATAATGTCTACAATGAATGAAACTGTCATTTGGAAACAATATCTGGTTAACTAAAAACTAGCCTTTCAGAGTATTTTTATTCTGCCACAAATTTTTAGAATCACCTGCATAGCCAATATTCAGATCTCATTCTCACACGAACATTTTTGTCAGAATCCACTCATGACAATATAAAAGTGTCATTGTCTAACTGCCTAAGTATATCATCAAAATATTTCACGTCCGTGGTTGTACAAAGGGAATGCTCTCATGCTCTGTTGTCCCTGCAAACTATTTCAATTGGTTAGTCTCCTCAGCTAACAACCTGAGTAAAGCGGTACATGGTTAGGAAAAACACTGAGAACCAGAATGCTAGCATAGACATTTAATAGTTACTGTTTTTATGATTACAAAAATATTGGTATATATGTTACATAAAATTCAAACATAACAGAAAAAATGTAATCTAGAAAATGAATATCCCCAGTAATCCTGTCTCTAAAGATAACTGCTGTTAACTACTAGGTGTGGTTTATGTGGTTTAACTTTTCCTCTGCAAGAATAAACATGTGTAAATGCATATTTTTAATAGGATTCTAACCATATATGTTGTTTTACATTTTTAAGCAATTCATCCCAAAAACATCTTCTCATCAGTATGTAGAGATAGTTTTAAAAATAACTATAGAGTTTTCCAGTTCTAATGTTAAATTAAAGCCATCCTTTTTAGTGCTGATCCGAACACATTCTTCACAGTAGGCAGAACAACTTAAATAATAAGGAAAATAACAATACTAATGCAATGAATTGAATGTTGGTGTTCCCGTATAATTTATATTTTGAAACCCTAATCTTAATGTGATGGCATTTGGAAGTGCAGCCTTTGGGAGTGCAGTTGACCCTTGAACAACTCGAGGAATGGGGGTGCCAACTTCCACACCCAGCTGAAAACCCACATATAACTCTTGACTCCCCAAGAATTTAACTACTAATAGCCTGCTGTAGATGACAAGTCTTACCAATAACATAAACAGTCAATTAACATATATTTGGTAAGTTATATGCATTATATACTGTATTCTTATAATAACATGAGCTAGAGAAAAGAAAATGTTATTAAGAAAATCATAAGGAAAATATATTTACTGTTCACTAGGTGGAAGTGGATCATCACAAAGCTCTTCATCCTCATTGTCTTTATTTGAGAAGGCTGAAGAGGAGGAAGAAGAGGAGGGGTTGGTCTTGCTGTCTCAGGGGCGGCAGAGACAGAAGAAAATTCACGTGTATTTTCTTCTGGACCCACGAAGTTCAATGTTGTTCAAGGGTCAATTCTAATTAAGTCATGAAGGTGGAATCCCCCATTAATTGGATGAGTGCCCTTATAAGGAGAAGCCATAGAGCTAGCTATCTCTCTTTCTACCATGTGGGGATACAAGAACTTGACAGTCTGCAACCCAGAAAAGAGCCCTCAACACCCTGATCTTGGACTTCAGCCTCCAGAACTGTAAGATATAAATTTCTGTTGTTCATAGGCTACCCAGTCTATGGTACTTTTTTATAGCAGCCTTAACGAAGACTAAAAATAATAAGGAAAACCTTCACAGACATTACAGAAGAAACATTTTGGGAGGCCTGGCTTAGTCCAAGCTATTTCCATTTCTTAGTGGCTCTACAAAATGATAATGACCCATATAAACAGTCTCTATGTGGCTTTTGAAGCAAACCAGAAGGGCTGGTTAGAATATATTTTGCTACACACCCAAAGCTTAGATTACTGACTTAAGGTACCAACTTGTGTGTTGGTCTCTAAACCTGTAACTTTGTCCTCATCCTCAGGAACCCAGTGTCTTAGGGACCAGAGACACTTAGGCTGAGTACCAGCTCTGCTACTCAGTAGCTATGTAACTCTGTGAAAATTATTTAACCTCCCTAAGCCCAGTTTTGTCACCTGTAAAATGGACACAACACCTGCCTCACAGAGGATTAAATGAAATACTAAAAATGAAAGATCTTGCCCAGTACCTGACCTGTTCAGTAGCAATGAAAGCCAGTGACTTTCAAAAGACGTTACTTCCTTATTTCCCAAATCCAAACCTACTCTGAGGAAGAGATAACTGATTATTGTTATTGTAGAAACTATATTAGACCTTACTGGGTACAAATGTTACATTCCTTCTACTAAACTTATGATTTCCATTTTATAAAAACTGTGGAATGCTTTTGTTGTTGATGATTATTTGTTTTCCCCAAAATGAAATGCAGGACCCAGGCTAGTGGCGGATAGCAGCGCTGCTGTGGTCGAAATAGGAACAGGGGTAGGGGCTGACCCACTGAGTCTCCTCTGCAGAGCACCGCACTCGCAGGACACAGTTTGAAAAGCTCTGCATAGGCCATCATGCTTCTGGCAGGATGATTGCAGAAGGATCTCATTTATTAATGAGGCCATATAATGGGTTAATAACCCATTAAGACATATCTTCTCAAAGTGTTTGCATTTGCCCTGTTAACTCAGAATAAAATGTTTCTAAATAGGAATATTCCAGCATAACACCAATCAGCTGGAGGTTATTTCTTTTTTCTAACAAAGGGATGAGTTGAAAGGGTGGGGAGGTTGAGGCATTAAGTACTTCTCAATATCTCTCTTTTCACCAACTGTGGAAAACCCTCCCTCCTGCCTACCCATCAGGTGGGCTATACCCATAGAGAGATGAACCACTTTGGCCCTTGAAAGGATAAAAGAAAAGAAAAGGACTGAAGATTTCTGCCTGCGCCCCATCTTGAGGGAAGAGGCTAGGGAGGCAGAGATGTTTGCTCCATCAACACGGTGACACACAGCACCTGCGGTGGGCAGACCTTCAGGACATCCTGGGTTCATTGAGAGCGGGTTGAGGATGCATGAGAACACCAGACAACCTATATGTAAAGGGATTGCCCTGAGGCAGACTTCCAATTATGGACCAATAAGTTAAAAGGTGAGTCATAGAAAGGCAGTACAACAAAAAGCAGTTGAGAGTGAGACTCTGGAAACAGAGAAGCTTGGAATTCAGCTCTAATATGATTAGCTCTGTGACCTTGAGCATAGAGAATTACGCTCAGTTCTCTAGACTGTAAAATGAGAATAGTTATAGCATTTACTCATAGGGTTGTTGTGAGATTTAAAAGACATACTGCATGTAAAGCCATTAGCCAGTGCCTGATTGTAAGGACTCAATAAACACAGATATTAGTATTCATGTTGCTTTCCTTATGGGTTCAACTTTCTCTCCTTTTGACAAGGTGAAAATATATTTAAGAGTACTTTGTGTCATTGAATTGATACTATAATTTCTTTAATACTTGGAATGATCTGAGGTATAGGATAATACCTATTAGGAGAAATATTTAATTGTATCATCGAGTAATAGTGATTACACACATGAAAACCTCAACTTAATGTTATGTAGAATCATATGCTACAACCCGGAATATGAGCACCTATGTATTAAAACTTAGGTTACTTGGCTATGACGGTAATTAATAGTGGAGATGGCGAAATCCATTTTCAGGTGCTAAGAAAAACCAAAACAGAATTGAACCTTGACAAGGCAACCTGAGACCTCAACTTCTATCATAGGATAGTTTTGAGCATACATCCTCTGCAATGCCATCTTTGCTTGCAATAATTCTGTACAGTAAATCTTGTTCAGTATCCCACTATATCCCTAGGATTCTACACAGGAAGAAAGGACTTAGCTATATCTATAATTCAACTAACTTATTGAGAACCTACTGGGTTTGAGGCACTGTTAGGTATTATTGTCTTAATATATTAATAAAATATTCTTATGATATTTAATAATTTTAAGGAATTTCCTCTTTTATTTTCTCATTTCACTCAAACTTATTGAATCCCTATGAGTTATCTAGTCAAGGATCAAAGTTTCTATTTTGTGTTACTTTTGTTTTAGACATGTACCACCTAATGTAATATCCAAGATATCAGAGTGAGTCAAAACTACTCACCAATTTATCTACCCACCGATCTTGGTAATACTTATAACACTGCAGAGTCAATGTATGTACTTTCTTCACCTCTACTCATTCTGTTTTCTTAGTACATGGATTTAGAAAGAAGTTTGATTAACAAAAAAATTCTATACATAATAATAAAAATTAAATGCATGACAAAAACCTCAAACTTTTATGTATCTATTATTCCAGTTCTTATTTCTAGCCCTGTTTTTTTCTTAATTAGCACTGTTTTTGTTAAACTCTTCCATTTTCTCTCCATTTAACTTAAACACACCAAGAGATGGTTCTCTATGCAACTTTATTTTTAATTACTCTGCATTTTATATCAACTGTTTACATTTTTATGATATAGCAGATGTAAGTTTATTCCTTGCCTCACAGTACATTAAGTAGAAACCAAAAAAAAAACAAAAAAAAACAAACAAAAAAACCTCACACAAAACCCACAACCAACAAATAAAACCAGCCTCCAAAATTGCGTGTTTAATATTTTGCCTTTGTTGTGACTGCAGTATGCTAAAGATACATGCTACAGCCCTTCTTGTAAAGGTATTTGTAAAAGTTAACCATTTAAATGAATTCCATTGCTCTCTTCTTCTACCATAGAGATACTAAGGCATCAGTCCATACCTGATATCTAGAAAAAACTTCACAATGCTCCTGCCTCCCCAGTCTCCCGGAATCACGTCAAATATTTTTGACACATTAAAGAGGTCTACCAAATGGTCTCACAAATAGTATGAGATACATAAGCTTTTGTATAGCACCCACTTTAATTTTCCTTGTACCAGGGCAATTCCTTTAGATGTAGGTTGTATGGTCTTTGCATTTTTTAAATTTCCTTCTTCGGGTGTCACCCAGGATTCTGGGTACTGCTGCATCTGTCACATATAGTCACACCTTGCAGTTGTGTCCACCACGTTTACTGCATCTGTTGGGCCTCTTGCTGCTGGTTTTTGGAGCCTACTGTGTGAGTTGAAACTCAGCTGTATACTCTTTCATCAGAAGTTGGGAGATTGCTTCTCTATTTCTTTAGAGTTACACATTTTCCATATAAATATCTAACCATTGGGATCTTAAGGGTTTGTTAGCAACAGCTCTTCTTTCTGTTTTTTTAAATCCTACCAGCTCCATATGACTATGAATCAAGTTCATGGGGTCTGATAGCTCACTAAGTGTAGAATTCCTGGTCTCTGTCAAGGACTATGGCTTTCTTACTGGGAGAAGATGTTGGATTTAGTTCTTCCCCTAGATTGGATTCTCATCTGCTTTCCTGCGCAGTAGAAGGGTATATGGTGGAGAAGGAGTGGATATGGTGACCTCAGGCCAGCTGGCAAGTGTGTAAGGAATCCCATTTCTCACACCGCCCCCCACTCCCCCAAGCTGGGGTTTACAATTCTGCTTGCCTCTGTGGAGCCACACACTATATCCCAGGACTGGCTAAGTGAAAAATGACTATTTACCAATCCAGCAACTGTGTTAGAAAATGCAGGTTGAGTTTAAATCTTTTCTTTCATCAGCCACTCATTCCTGCTACGCTAGTTTCCTGGCATTCAGCTTCCTTTCTTCCATCTGTACCTCTTCCCCTAAATCATTGAAAATTTCACAGGAGACAAACGGATCTGATACTACACTGCTCTGGTTTGATTCTCCCTGTTCTAGATGTCTTATAAACTGCCTGAGCAATGGAAAAGATGAAGGAAAGGGTGAAGTGGTATTGGACAGCTAAAGAGCATTCAGATTAATGATCAAAATGTGTGCAAGACAGATCCTTTTGCTAGGACGCTTTTTACAGGTTTTTAATTTCTGGAATTTAATCATGCAGGTTTAATTGCCTCCAGTTGTATGGCTTTAAATTGAAGGAGGTTTGCTTTTCATCTAAATTGCCTTATAATAAAACCACTGCTTTTGAGAATGCTAACTTCCTCAAGTGCTCAGAGTCCTGGAAGGCTTTGCCAGTTCCCACCGTTGCCACCCAGCCAACCTCTGACACTTCAGAATTATGGAGAGCAAACGGTATTTCCTTTTCCCAGATCCAAACACTAGGGGCATTTGCCACTTGGACAATATATGGTGAGATCGGAGGCAGGAAAAAAAATCACTGGTGACAAAAGCCAGGCTAGAAAATCAGCCACAGGTACCGCATCATCTTATCATCTTGGTCTCTCTCTCTCTCTTTTTTTTTTTTTAAATGATTTTCTGCCTACAGTGTTCCAAATTCTTGTATGCAAAGCAAATTTCATTTCCACAATCTTCCACAATAAATCTCCCAATAGTGATATTACTCTGATTTCACATTATAACTTTAGCACTTATCAGTCACTTATGTTTCCCTATATTGAGCAGAATTTTCTTATTATTTAAATACTAAATTTGTTGTTTTTCTTACCATATTTGCAAATCTTATCTCTAAACACAAAGATAAGGTCATGGCTCAGATCTTACTTCTACAGACTCAGATTCTGAAGATTAAGATCAAGCAATTTTAGCCCCAAGACACTGCAGTAGGTGACTCCTCTGAAAGGGCACCGATAGAACTAGAACTCCCATCTTCCAAAACCCAGGTCCAAGCACTTTTTGCTGCTTCACGCTATGGTCACAATGGGTAAATTATTTATCTGGAGGGGAAACCCTAGGAAGCCAGCTGGATTAATAGTGTACAAGAGAAACTCAAGAGTATATATCATCTCTTAGTAAATAAAGCTACATTCTCTATCAGGCAGTGATCACTTTATGCCTAGATCTCTATGGCTATAATCTCAAATCTCACCAGATCACCCTCTCACACCTTCTCTAGATGTGGAAATATGGGCAAAATAATATCTCAGTGTTTTTGTCATTGTTGTTTAGTAAGTTAAAAGACATTGACATTTGAGAAAAGAGAATGAGATTGTGTTTCTTTTGTGACTTCATCTAGAAAGACTCCTGGCTCATCCTAATCCTTTGGGATAAATTAGTCTTGCTTGGATAGGGACCGTATTCAGGAAAACTTCGGAAATTTATCATACTCATGCAGCTGTCCCCAGTCTCTGTTTTTCAGACCAGGTTTCAGATGCCCATTATGACTATGTCACAATCTGTCCATTGAGTTTTTAAATTCTACAGTCCGTCCCATGCACTGGAAAGTCAGGTAGGTTGGTTTGAAGTCAGTGCTTCTCAAGATGTAACTGAGGTTTACTTTGAGTGTTCTTTATTTCTGAAACTTAATAAAGAAGAAGACTTGTTTTGGTTTTTTTGGGGGGTAGGCTCTTGGTCATACAGAGGATAAAGGAAAATATCAGAAAGTTGGGAGAGAGAAAAGGAAGAGAGAGGAATTGTTGGCATGATCGCTTTCCATTGATTTCTTATACCCACGCTTTTTCAGTCTCCTTACACGGCCATGTCACAGAACACTCAGAGTGAACCAATAACTCTTCCATCTGTCTGCTGGAAGGAGAGAGTGACCACTACTTAAGATGTGCCCTGAAAGCACCTCTGCTTTCCACTGCATGAACTGGGCCCACATCTGGTTTGGAGAATTTGATCCCATTTAAGGCTTTGAATCAATGCTCATCCCTGTGGGTTCAGATGTGACTGATAATCTTAAAAAGGGACATTATTCCAGCTTTCCTGGCATTGGGTTTCCAGGCTCTATCTAGGTAATTATACTGTTAGGATATCACACTTGGGCCTTGGCATTACCAGATAAGAAATTTGACACAAAGTAACTAAGAAGAAAGAAATCTACCAGGGTGCATTCCTGGTGTACTGTAGGCACCCAGTGCTCTTACACGGCCCCTTGCTTGCTCCAGCCACAGTACCAGCCCCAGGTGCTCAAGCCAGAGTACCAGCCTTAATTTCTCACTTCCCATGGCTTGTCCTAGCCCTTCGGCCATACATACGCTCTTGTCTTGTGTCCATGTGTCTTTAGGGCATGGGACCCTGGCCATATTATAAAGAATACAGAAGGCAGGACAGTCTCAATGGCCTGCTGCCACAAAGACCCCACCCCAGTACCCCTCAATTTATACCAACCACATCATCTGCGTTTGCACCCACTCTGTCCTCTTCTCTTCCATAACTAAAGAAACTTATGTCTTCTGGCCTTGAACAAGAGTTTCTCCACTTAAGTCTTATACTCAGGAGTGACACTTACATACTCATGGCTTCTATCTCTTCACTGGGTACTGCCATTGGCTTCCCTCTATTCAGTCCACTACATCTGCTTTTCTTGATGCTACCGGAGAATCATGTCTAGTTGCTAAGCTATTAGACCGTATTCAGTCAATTGATCCTGTCCTCAGTTGTACAGCCCCTTTCTTTTGTCCACACCTTTCTGGCTGCTACAGATTAAATCTGATTGCCATTTTGGAACTATAAAACTAGAAGGATCATTCTCGCCTAGCCCCTCCACCCCAGCCCTATGCAGAGTTAAGTAGCCTAAAATAACTCAACCATCCAGCTGCCTAAGAATCCCCACATGCCTCACTGTCCTGCTCACTATCATGGATTCCCTATTCTACTGTGTCAGGATCTTTCCTAAAGGGAGCACACAATAAAATAAATTTGGTTTGGTTCCACTAGTGGCCCGACAGGTGCTGTGGAGAGCAGGGCTATCTCCTCCTTAGGAATTTGTGTCACCATCCCCAAGTGACAACCTTTCAGCAGGCTCACTCTCAGAGCTCCACCCTAATCATAGCTTACAGGTGGAAAAAAATTTAAAACATTTTCCTAAACATTGGTAAAGGAGAATCCAGGTGCCATTTTCTCAACTTTGTTGTTTTTTTTTTTTTTTTTTTTTTTTAAATCAAGCTACAAACACAAGTCACACTTTGTGAGGAGAAATCTCATTTGTGCCTCTGGGTACTGCTTTGGGATTCGGAACTTAGGTTCTTAAGATTTATGACAGACTGATGTTGTGAAATCAGTTGTTTCTGGCTGCAAATCATGAAATCAGCACCAAGTTGGCCATAAAAGAATGAAGGTTTTATGGTAAGTGGTTTAAGAAAAATGCAGAATATGAGTCCTTTGTGATGTATATGTTTTATAGCAGCAATTCCCTATTTTTAATTTTTTTTGAAAAAATTTCTCTGTTGCTATGATAGGAAAGCATCTTGAAGTAACTTCAATGAAAACAACGATGTATATAGAATAACATATAATGGCTCTGTCAGACTTATTCTCCTACTAGCTGAAGCATAAATCTAGGATAATGATACGTTTTTCCTCCAGAATTAGATTTTATTAAAATAGTTACTTTGTATCCCATTCAGCCTTGAGTCAAAACAATAGCATCCTACATAAATGAAATTTGTTGATCTAGTGCAAGCTAGGACAGAAATCAATTTCAATTTCCTTTGGATACACTATTAGTGTTTATCTGATGGGGGATTCGTGTTGTTTTAAGTGATAGCTATAACAGCAACAACAAAAAGATACTGATTAGATGCTAAAAGTCATTCTTGATCTCAGCTCAGAAAGACTGTGACATTATCCTTTTCCAATATAATGAATTTGTTCTGTATCATGGTTTTTAATTGATCATTCCCAACATTAAGCTCCTCAAAAAGCTTAATATTTTTTTTCCCTGTGGCATTTATTATCAGATGAGGATCGAGACATCCATCCTTAATGATGGCCTTCAGTGACTGCACTAATGGGATTATGTGTTTTGTGGAACATACCTAGATTGCTAGGATTGAAGACAAACACTCATTTGGATAACTACAGTTGATCACTCTTCATAGCCCTGTGATTTCAATCTACGCCCAATTAGACAAATACGTAAGTATGACTTCATGAGGAAGGGATAAGGATATGGTTAGAACAGAACTCCTTTAAGGGACTAGAGTCCCTTCCCAATGATGGCTGGATCTTGAGAGTATTTATCAGCGGTTCAAGGTCACATAGCAGCCCTGAAATTTGGGATGCTGCCTATTCACGTGTGTTTGTTAGCGGCAGGCACCATGTTGGCACAGGCGACTTAGCATGTCACTGACAATTTGCAGGGCTTCTACCTATGGTTGTGTTCATCTTCCTGGATCCAACTCACTGGGATATCTGATTTGAGTGACTCCCTTAGAATGATATAGTACATGGCTTACACACCTGCACACAACAGCCATGCTTTCCTCTACCTTATTTTCCCCATGTCTCTCTCCACCCCACCTTCTCTCTTGGGCTTGCATTTGGGAAGCTTTTTTCACATAGAAAAGACTTGATGAGTGGTCCTGAGTGACAAATTACCCAAAGGTACTTCATCACATTCATGGCCAAAGTAACCTGAAATTCAGATATGTGACTAAAATATTCAACAAAAAAATCTGTCTCTTTCTCATATCCCACCCCACCTCTCTGCTCTGTTTTGTTTACCTCCCAACTCTCTCCAGGATACAGTGCATTTGTTCTCCTACTTTGCCCAAAGCATAACCCCATTTCACCTTTATTTTATTTCCATAAAATCAACCCTAGAATCTTCCTGCTTTTAGCAGCATAGGTATATTATCATGGATGCAGAACTAGGGTTAACAACAGCTTTAGGATATATCATATAACAAATTCATTCACAGGATTACATGGGCACAGCTGTTGTCAAATGCCACCCCCATTTTAGGAGGATGTGGAATATTTGAATACAGAGATCATCTACTCCAAGCCTCCACTTAGGGTTTCCTTCATTATATCTTATTACTTAGTTGATACGCATTAGTTTATTTTCACAACTATGGATGGATTTTCATGGGCCCATGTTTCCAAGAAAAGACAGAACTTTAGACATTGTTTTGTAAAATAATAATAAGTGTTACTGCTTTTTTTGAATGGTTACCAGGTGTCACGTGCTGAATGATGAATTTTCAAAATATTTTCTGACTTAATTTTTTCATCACACAGTGCTGTAAAGGGGATGGTGTAATCTTCATAAAGGGGATGGTGTAATTCTCATTTGTAAATGAAGCACTGGAAGCTTGTCCAAGGTTGTTCTGACTCCTTAGTTTGTGAACTTTCGTCTCCTGTTTTGTTCCCCCCAACCCCTGCCAATGACATTTCCAGGTATTCAGTCATGCTATCAGATAATTATCCTTCTCAATACGAGCACAGACAGGAGCTGATTATTGACATTGCTGATAGCTATTTCTGTCCAGGGATATAAGCCCGAGTTGTGCCTTTGGTGCTGATTACCCGTGAATGTTGCCTGGGTGCTCACCACATGCACAGGGCAGCCTCCCTGCTGCTTTCTGTTCCACCATGGTTTCGCTTCACTGGGCTACAGATGTGAACAAGATTGATGAAGAGACATAGTGAAGATGACATTTATGCCTTGTCTGAGGGATCCAGGAGAAAGTTCAGTGTTTGGCAGTGTACTGATGTATAAAGACAAAATCCCAAAGAAATAGCATCTATTACAGGATTCCAATGGAGAGGAGCTACATGCTTTGTTAACTTATTGTGTGGTCTAGACACTGGGAAACATGGACACATTTGAGAAAGGAAAATTGCCCAGGGAGCTTTTCTTTTTTTTTCCAAAATATGCTCTTTGACATATGGCTGGTAGATTCAATGGTAAGAGTACAAAGTGTTCTGTGTTTACGTCTTAAGTAGCCCAACCTGCTTTTCTGCCTAGCAAGACCAAACTTGGACAGTCTTTCCATGAATGCACATGGTCAGCATCAGTATTCAATAAAAGTGTGTCATCAGTGAGGTTGGCCATTGTCTTAGTCTATTTGGGCTGCTATAACAAAATACCTTAGACTGGGTAATTTATAAACAATAGAAATCTATTTCTCATAGTTCTGGAGGCTGGAAAACCCAAAATCAAGGCACCAACAGATCTGGAGTCTGATGAGGGCTCACTCTCTGCTTCATAGATGATATCTTCTCTCTGTGTCCTCACCTGGAGGAAGGAGTGAACAAGCTCCCTTGGACCTCTTTTGTATGGGTACTAATCCCATTCATGAGAACTCTGCCCTCATGACCTAATTATCTCCCGAAGGCCCTGCCTCC
>RJWJ010024228.1:0-25028 GCA_004363605.1 Indri indri
GTTCCAGCTCTATCCAGGAGTATACAAGAGGTGCTATATCACCATTGTTTCTTAAAGCTGAATAGTACTCCATGGTATACATATACCACATTTTATTAATCCACTCATGTATTGATGGACACTTGGGTTGTTTCCACATCTTTGCAATTGTGAATTGTGCTGCTATAAACATTCAGGTGCAGGTGTCTTTCTCATAGAGCTAATTTTGTTCTTTTGGGTAGATGCCCAGTAATGGGATTGCTGGATCGAATGGTACTTCTAATTGTATCTCTTTAAGGTATCTCCATATGGCTTTCCACAGAGGTTGCACTAGTTTGCAGTCCCACCAACAGTGCATGAGTGTTCCTATCTCTCTGCATCCACGCCAACATTTACTGTTTTGGGACTTTTTGATAAAGGCCAGTCTCACTGGAGATAAGTGATATCTCATTGTGGTTTTGATTTGCATTTCCCTGATGATTAGGGATGTTGAGCATTTTTGCATATGTTTTTGGGCCATTCTTCTGTCTTCTTTTGAAAAGTTTCTGTTCATGTCCTTTGTCCACTTTTTGATAGGGTTGTTTGATTTTTTCTTGTTGATTTTCATGAGTTCTAAGTATATTCTGGTTATCGGCCCTTTATCAGATTTGTAGCATGCAAGACTTTTCTCCCATTCTGTAGGTTGTCTGTTTGCTCTTGTGACAGTTTCTTTGGCTGTGCAGAAGCTTTCTAATTTGATCAGGTCCCATTTATTTATTTTGGTTGTTGCTGTGATTGCCTTTGGGGTCTTCTTCATAAATTCTTTGCCTAGGCCAATGTCTAGAAGACTATTTCCAACATCTTCCTCTAGAATTCTAATAGTTTCACTCCTTAGGTTTAAGTCTGTTACCCAGCGTGAGTTGATTTTTGTGAGAGGGGAAAGGTTTGGATCCTGGTTCAGTCTTCTACATGTGGCTATCCAGTTTTTCCCAGCACCATTTGTTGAACAAGGATTCTTTTCCCCAGTGTATGTTTTTGTCTGCTTTGTCAAAGATTAGGTGGCTATATGAGGATGGTTTTATATCTGCATTCTCAGTTATGTTCCACTGGTCAATGGCTCTATTTTTGTGCCAGTACCAGGCTGTTTTGATTACTACAGCCTTATAATAAAGTTTGAAGTCTGGTAAGTTGATACCTCCCATTTTGTTTGTATTGTCTAGAATTGCTTTTGCTTTGCGGTGTCTTCTCTGGTTCCATACGAAGCATAGAATTAATTTTTCTACATCTGTGAAGAATGATGTTGGTATTTTAATAGGGATTGCATTGAATCTGTAGATCACTTTGGGTCATATAGACATCTTAACGATGTTGATTCTGCCGACCCACGAGCATGATATGGTTTTCCACGTGTTTATGTCCTCTGCCATTTCCTTCCTCAATGTTTCATAGTTCTCCCTGTAGAGGTCTTTCACCTCCTTAGTTAAATATATTCCTAGATACTTTATTTTCTTTGTTGCTATTGTGAAGGGAATTGAGTCTTTGATTTGGTTCTCAGTATGACTGCTGTTGGCGTATATGAAAGCCTCTGAATTGTGTGTATTCATTTTATATCCTGAGACTTTACTGAATTCATTTATCAATTCCAGGAGCCTCTTGGTTGAATCCATGGGGTTTTCTAGATATAATATCATGTCATCAGCAAATAGTGAGAGTTTGATCTCTTCCATTCCCATTCGTATTCCTTTAATTCCACTCTGTTGCCTGATTGCTGTGGCTAGGACTTCCAGCACTATGTTGAATAGAAATGGAGATAGTGGGCAAACTTGTCTGGTTCCAGTTCTAAGTGGGAATGCTTTCAATTTTTCCCCATTCAGTATGATGTTGGCTGTGGGTTTGTCATAAATGGCTTGTATCATTTTTAGGTAAGCCCCATCTATTGCCTATTTTGTTAAGTGTTCTTATCATAAAAGGGTGTTGAATGTTGTGAAATGCTTTTTCTGCATCTATTGAGAGAATCATATGGTTTTTGTTATTGCTTCTGAGGTGTAGTTTTAAAATAAAATTTTGATCTCGTTAAGTCCCTTCTTAAAAGTCTTCAATGCCATCCCATTATTTTTAAGGAAAGTTGAAAATTCTCACCATGATCTCTGGATTCTTTGCTAACATCATCGCCACAGTCTCCTATTGATCTGATTCCTGAGGCACTTCACTGGCTCCAGCAAGTATTGCTCAAGCATAGCTTCCATATCTCTCTCCCTCCCTCCCTCCCTATCTTCTTCCTTCTCTCTTTCTTTCCCTTTCTTCCTCTCTCCTTCTCTCTCTTCCTACTTTCCTTCCTTCCTTTCTTCCTTCTTTTCTTTCTTTCTTTCTTTCTTTCTTTCTTTCTTTCTTTCTTTCTTTCTTTCTTTCTTTCTTTCTTTCTTTCCTTCTTTCTTTCTTTCTTTTTTCCTTTTCTCTCATATTCTATTTTCTGTGTCTTCTGACAAAGGTTTGGATTTTACTGGCTACTATGAAATGTAACTGAATCTCATAGTTCTTTCCCTATTCATTTTTACCCCATAACTCCAAAACAAAAAGAGTCATATCTTCTAAAAAATTAGAATAATTATAAAGATTCCAAAAAAAAAAAAAAAAGAATTCTTTCAAGAAGAGTTGAAAGAATTGATGTTGGTTTTACTAATGTATATCTCACAGGATTTTTTAATCTTTTTTACTTCAACATTATATCATACTCTGTATTTATGAATGTCTTATTTATACCAGAAATTCGAAAAACTGAAAACAAACAAAACAACCTGAGGCTTGCACTACTATTTTTTTTAAATAACAAAGTCTTTTCATTTGCTTCCTATTTGTGATACAATATTTGATTCTACCTTGTAATACAATAGATACAAGACAGATGAGAGACCAAGTCCAGTTAAGGTTTTTTTTCCTCCTATTTTATTTTAGCCATGTGCTAGATGAATTTCAAAGACACTGTGCAGAAGCAAAAGACAAATATTGCATGATTCCACTTATGTAAGGTGCATAGACTAGTCAAATTCATGGAGATAGAAAGTAGAATAGTGATTACTAGAGGGTGGGAAGGAGGAGAGAATGAGGAATTACTGTTTAACGGGGATATAGAGTTTGAATTGGGATGATGAAAAAGTGTTGGAGATGGATGGTGGTGATAGTTGAACAACGATGTGAATGTATTTAATGCCACTTAACTGTACATTTAAAAATACTTAAAATGCTAAATTTTATGTTATGTATATACACATAAAGAAGAGATGAGTGTAATTTTAACACAAAAGGCATTCTTCTTGTTGTCTCAAGAAATCCCTATACCGTTTTTCATTTCTGTACACAGCAACCTGTGGAATGTCTACACCCTCCTCATGCACATCAACCCAACACAAAGAGACCTGACTTTCCTCCTAAGTGTCCAGCATCAAATTGTCCACGGCAATGACAGTTACCAGAGGCTTGAGGTGGGAAGTGAGAGAATGAGGAGTTACTGGTCAAAAAGTACAAAGTTTCAGCTCGACACAAGGAATACTTTTTGAGATATATCTCTAATAATTCTAGGATATCTAAGGTGATATTGAAATCTTCAGTGGAAAATAAAAGAAAATAAAATGTGAAAAATAAGGTAGAGTTCAGGTATGGATGGAAGATGATGACAATGTGTTACTAACTTTGGGACATATTGAATCAATCAATTTTTATGTACCAGAGGACTGGAACAAAAAAACAAAAACAGAATTTGTAAAAGAAAAGCTGTAGGATGTGAGCAGGTTATATAGAAGAGAAGGCAAATTCTTGCTTCACTGGGTTTTTACAACTCTTTTGTTCTGTGAATCCATTAGTTTTTACTGCATAACGAAATGCCTCAATAGTGAGTGGCTTGAATCAACAATCATTTATTTAGCTTCCAATTCTGTAAGTCAACACTTTGGGTTGGACTCAGGTGGTGGTGGTGGGTGGTTCTTCATGAGTCTCACTTGGACCCTTTCATGCATCTGTAGTTAGTGACTGGCGTTGCTGAGGGGTGTCTGGTGTTATACCCTCAGAGATCATAGCTTGCCTTTACTTCATGTGGTCTCTTATCCTCCATCAGGCTAGCCTATGTTTACCACCAGGTGGTGGCAAAATTTAAGCATGCTAAGATTCTTGAGACCTAGGTCATAGCTGGCACAAGGCCACTTCTACCACGTTTTATTGAAGAAAAATGTTATAAAGGAAGGCCAGAACAAATAGAAAGATAGTTTCTACATGATAACGGGAAGAGCTTCAAAGTCTCCTTTCAGGGAAGTGTGGATACAGAGATGGAAGAGTTTGTGGACATTTTTCCAATGTGTCATACTCTATAAAAGAAGTATTAAAATTAGGTTTATGTGAAAATAAAGAAGACATGGTCTTTCCATTCCAGAAACTCTATAATATGATTAGAAAATGGTGCATGTTATAGGTACTTGGATAACAAATAAGCAATAAGAATATAGATAAAAATAAATACTGTTACAGCCTAGAGGCTATCATTTGGAGTAGATATAATTTTGTTTAAGGCCTTAATTTATGAGGACTGTTCTAGCAATGCTGTGCTGGTCTGAAATAATTTGTACTATTTTCTTACATATAAAAATAACTCAGAGAGTGACTTCACTACTGAAAGGAATGGTTTAGAGTCATAGTTTTGTGGCAACAAGAGTAATAAAAAAGATAAGTTAAAAAAATTAGAGCTGTTTCCAAATTACACCTGCAGGGTGATTCACTTCTGTATGTATTGTAAACACACAAAAAAAAGTGAAAGGAGAGAAATTAGTTCATTTAATTAAACAAAAGATAGAACAGGTTAAGTGAGCACCTGCTTCAAGTGCCACTGACTGTATTGTACAGGAAAATGCCTATGCCCAATGGCTGCTGCCAGACTTTAACAGAATAAATGAGCAGTGGAAATGGAGCTTACCTTGTGAAATAATTTGAATAGCTCCCATAGTTTGAAATTGCAGTTTCAAGTTAAAGAATGAATATGAATCATGCTGTTCCTGTAGCAGGTGTTGGAATTTTTCCTGGGCAAAAGTGTGAATACGATTGCCTTTGGAATACCACATAATTTTTCTCAACTTCACAAATGCAGCAGCCAGTATTGAGAGATTCTTATTTCCATCCAAACCTGCAGTTTTAAATAGCCTGTTAGTAGTTTATAATTTGTTATTCCATAACCATGTTAATAATCTTCAACATTAGATATATATGTGTATATATTCCTGGGAGTACAAGAAATTTTTCCAGGGGCTATGTACAGCCAACTAGTTTTGAGTGAATTAATTTCTACATCCTTAACTTTGTATTTTGTTTTTTGAGAAATTGCTTCAGAATTTTCTTAAGGTCAAAATATCCTCTGTCTTGCTATATCAAAACCAGAATGCTAGCCAATGTTTGCTAACTTACGCAGTAGCAAAAAAAAAAAAACAAAACAAAAACCTCCCAAATTTCAGTACTTATAACAAAAATTTATTTGGTTCTCACATTGCACATTGGCTGCTGATTAGCTATGGCTCAGCTCCAGGCGAAAGGTCAGCTTTAAATCTCCTAAGGCCTTCTTATTTCTGAGATCCAGGTTAAAGAGCAGCCACCTATTTTGGACAGAGAAATGGAAAATGTAAGTAAGCTCGTGGAAGTATATGATATATTTTCAAATTTCTTGTGTGGTCCTGTCACCTTCACTCATGTTTCACTGGCCAAAGAAGACACATTTCCAAGCCTGAAAAATGGGGAAAATAGGTAGACTTCTTCTACAGGAGATCTGAGTCACATGCAAACTGGAAGGGATACCTCTTACTCTTACAGGAAACAATAATAGGATCTAATACAGAAGTCAACTCCTCACTCATCTCGTATTTCACTGAAGTTCAGTGCTCCGGAACACAAAAATCTCCCAAGAACCAAATAATTGGGTATTTTAGATATTTGTATAAGGAAACATTCTTAATTAATTAATTAAACCACTTTAATTTCATAGTACTGTTGGTTTTCTTTCTCTTATTCATATTAATATTCTTATTCATATTTATTTGTTTATTTGAAATGTTCTAAATTCAAAACAAAAAATATAGTTCAGGTATTGAGCCTGATTTTTTTAAAACAATTAACTAGAATATCTTCCAAATATTGAAAATTTTATGATAAAATACATTTCAAATTCATTGTGAGACATGCAGTAAGATAGTTCAAATTTATTTTTATAAAGCTTATTGTGTCCTGGGTATGCCAGTTATAGTTGAATCCTCATCTTATTTCATCTTATAAAATATTTACTATTTATAAGTCATAATAACAAAACAAAATATGTTTAAACCTATTTTTAAATTTCCAATGTCAGCTTAATAATATGTAAAGTAGCATATAATATAAAATTATTTCGAGGAGGTGTGTCATTTATTACGCTATTATCTCTCATTTCCATGCCCTTCTGTTTATATCCTCTTCTGTGATGCAGGGACTGAAGTACCACAGCTGCACTTCCTGGTTAACTGATTCCTTATTGCGTTTTGCCAAAAAGAAATGCAAGAAAGTGACTGCCAAGCATGAGGATGTAAAAAGTACTTGCTTCTTCCTGTTTTGTGCCACCTTAGCAATTGCTCTTTCCCCTCCCGGCAGTAAGTGGTTTTAGTTTCCAGATCCGAGTATATTGATATAGATGCAGTTAGCATAGATTCTGGGTTTAATGAGTTAGCACAACCACCTGAAACTGCCTATAACACTTTACTTATTTAATTGATTTAAGCTTAGATTTACAATGATTGAGATGCTATATGAGATTCAAAGGCTTGGGAAGAAAGAAATATTGAAGTGCATTTATCATGTATGCCCTGCATGCCATCCTCCATTACATCACTAATAGGGCCTAGAAGTCACTCCATTCACTAAGACATTGATAAATACATTAGTGAAGGCAAGGCCAGAATACGTGAAAATCTGTTGTGGCGGCACTCAGTAGGCTGAGTATGACTATGTGAAATGCTGTTAAGACGACCTCCCTAATTTAGTAGGCATGATATGATCACAGAGCAGTGAGGTTCAAGTATTAGGATTTAAGCACTATAGACAAGGTATCACATTTTCTTTTTCTATTATTTATATAAATTTAAGAGGTACAAGTGCAGTTTCGTTACATGGACATATTGTGTATTGATGAAATCCGGGCTTTTAGTGTAACCATCACCTGAATAGTGTACATTGTACCCATTAAGCAGTTTCCCATCTCCCACCCCACTCCCACCCCCACACCCTGCCAGGTCTCCAGTGACTATTATTCCACACTCCGTGTCCATGTGTACACATTATTTAGCTCCCACTTACAGATGAAAACATGCAGTATCTGACTTCCTATTTCTGAGTTGTTTCACTTAAGATAATGGCCCCTAGTTCTATCCATGTTGATGCAAGAGACATGATTTTGTTCTCTTTTATGGCTAAATAGTATTCAATTGTGTGTGTGTGTGTGTGTGTGTGTATACACACACACACTCACACATATATCACATTTTCTTTATCCAGTCAGCTGTGGATGGACGCTTACGTTGATTCCATGTCTTTGCTATTATATATAGTGCTGTGATAGACATACGGTAATACATTCTCATAGAATGCAGCAGGTACACAATACTGACAGAAAGTTTTGATCTATTGGGTCTCTTGCTAGTGGTTAATTGGATATGATGTTCCTAAAAATAAAACAAATAGGCAGCCTACTAAGATATTCTTCTATCTCTATACCAGCAAAGTACTCAAGATCCAGTGGCCAGAAACTCAACTTGAATTGTCAGAGTAACAGCTCCCCATTGTGTTTCCATTTCTAAGTCACTTCACAGATTGGAGCTTTTTTATTGAAGAGGAAATTGAATCTCCTGAAAGGTTCAGGTTCTATCACACAATATAGTATTTTCGTCTAACCACTGATGAATATATGCATGGGTCTAGGAAACAAGGATTGAAAAGTGAATTTACAACTTTCTCTATTATTCCTCATGAGGCACTTAAAAATTTTCATTTTTCTAATCTCACAAATCTGGAATTTAGTGAATTGGAGGTCTTAGCTCCCAAGAAAGTTATTTATGGTTTTACAAAATTAAATATTTAGATGAATAACTGGCTTCTTTGGGATTTCATATCACTGTTTCTACAGGCAAATACGTGTAATATTATATTGATAATGGTACTAGCAAGGGGAATCACATGACAGGGAGGACTTTTTTGTGGGACACAGGTGATTCTCTGGGATGTGACTGAGTTCCTCCATGTGCAATAATAATAGTTAAAGGAAAATTATAACAACCAAAAAAGGCAGGACCATTGACTACACTGACTCTTAATTAGTGAAATTTTGGGTCACAGAAACAGGTAAAAATTTCAACCATGGAGGCTGTGGCTGAGAATGAAAGGAATATGGAATGGAAAAGCAGCAAGGAGTGAAAATAATAATGATAATATTATACATTCTTGGGCAGTTATAGTATTATAGCACCTATGCACATCGTCTCCCTTACTTGTTAAACGTGTATGAGTGTGTGTCCCCTTATTGTTTTGCATAAAGATTAACTTTACAATTTAGTGATTAGGTTAAGAAATACTAAAATTGAACTGCAATTCCATTAGAAGACTAATTAACATCACCTAAAATTGGGTAGCATGACTGTTGAAATGTGTAGCGGTCTTTGGGGAAGAGAATAAAAATACATTTATTTGTATGACATGTCTATGTTTTTGTATGGAAGTTCACGTATGTGCAGAGCATATATATGGATGCTGATTAGACACAGGAGTGGTCTGTGAGGCTGGGGTTTAAAAACGTGTTTCTTCTGTGACTGCTGACTCCATGTTAGGTTCTACTGTTAAGGGATGTGAGAGGAATACTAGAAAGCAGGAGGGAGAGGAAGAGACACAGTTCTTCCTGTTGCCTTCCTGTTTCTGCCAGTGTTACTGCGGCAGTTGTTTTCATGCTAGCAGAGGAAATAGGTTTCAGTTTCCGGCTTCTTCCAATATTCCCAGATCTGGCCTCATCTTCCTCCTTAGAAATACCAGTGAAAATGGGGGAGCATGCTGTCCTCTGAGTTTTGAGTCCCGGCCTTTTAGGGCACCTCATTTTGGACTAGTGACAGAGTTAGTGGATGTACACCAGGCTGCAGGTCATGCCTTGAGTAACACTGATCTATAGTACTCATGAACATGATGGGCTGCAGTAGCTTTTGTTTCATGTCCTTAGGCTTAACAGGGACAAGGATATCTAACTTGTTTCCTTCTTTTTCCTTTTCTTTGAATCAGGTTTATGGATACTTGGTTTGTCCCCCAATGCCAGGTGAAACAGGCTTAACAACTACATAAAACATTGGTGGTATCCAGTCTCTAAAATCTTCCCTGATAATACTGTCTGAGGGACGAGGGATGATTTGCACCTTTGTATAGTTTCCTCCCACATTGTATCAGAATTGGCCTGCGTGGCAATAGAATGTGCTGAAAAGTTGATGACCTGTCATTTTTGAAAACTTATTATGGTTTCTTCCTTTTTCTCTTTTAGATCACTCATTCTGGGGGAAGCCAGCTGTCATGCTATGGGCTATTCTTTAGGGAAGTCCACTTGACAAGGCCCTGAGGTTTTCAGTCAACATCGAACAAGGAACTGAGGCCTTCTGCCAAAGGCCATGTGAATGAGCCATCTTGCAAAGGGACCCTCCAGCCCCAGTCAAGCCTTCAGATAACTTCAGCCCCAGCCAGCACCTTCACTGCAACCTCATGGGAGACCCTGAGCCAGCACCAGACAGCTAAACTGTTCCCGGATTCCTGACCTTCAGAAACTGTGGAATATAATAACCATTTGATTTGCATAAGATGCTAAATATCAGGTTAATTTCTTACACAGCACTAAATAGATAGCATGCCTTCTATCTTACAAAATTGAATTTTAGTTGTCAGAGTATGTCCAGTAAGCAAAACAGTATGACATTTTATGGAGTGTGAGAATGTAAAGTAATTGTCTTCACTTTTAATCTGTCTTTATTGCATTCCATAATTACCCTTAGGAGGAATTTTTAGAGTAGTGGATTCAAAGAAAAGGAACCTTCTAAAATCCTTCATTATTTTGACATGTATTAAAAACATTAAGCATATATTATGTCCAGCTCTCTGAAATTAATAGCGACAGTTTGTTTCCCTTTATTTAAGCAATGAAAATGAGGCTGTATTTTTAAAACTGAATATATTTAGAATGAAAAAAAGCCAACTAGGAGCATATGGTGCTCTAGAGCCTGATATCTTCTTTCCTTTAAATCCATACATTTTTGTTTTTCTAGTCTGTATCTTCCTAAAAATCTTATTCTCAATGTTAATATTACATTGCTTACTTAAATTCTAAATGATTCACGCCAAGTTTCTTAATTTTTAAATGATATTTCAATTATTTACATTCATATTCAAGAGTTGCCTGAATTTACTTGCTCCTTTTTGTAAAAAATACAGTTTCTTCATTGTAGGAAACCACACCTAATTCTCTCCCCCAGCTTAAGTTTCTTTGTTTACAGTTCAAACGTTTCAGATTTAGATTTGCGTCTTTGCTTTCCTAGTCTTCTCTGAAATTGTTACTATCTATGGTCACTGAGCTGTAACACCATAGTAAAATTTGTAACAAAAGGATTTTAAAAAGTGCTTTCATAACAGTGCTTATCAGAAGAATTTTAACAAGAATAGAGTTTTACCTCGATTGATCTCATTACAAGTACCAAGAAATGATGCTCTGTATCTGCTTCCTCTGCAGCACCTGTGCATAGAAGTAGCATAATTGATTTCTAACACATAAATATCTTGTATGAGCCAAGGCTCATTTGTGTGACTATGTTTTCCCCCTTTTACTATGCTTCTCAATTTGGAAAAATAATTATTACTAAATACTATAATTAATTTGTAACCTTACTCCCCATTTATTCAACAGGTATTCACTGAGTCAAATCACATCACCTGCAACATGGAGAGCACTGCTTTGAATAACAAAAAAGCTCCCATTACAGGAGCTTGCATTTCAGTAGAAGGAATAAGATATGCATCAGAGTAACTACTGGTATTACTAGGATTTTAGTATCCAACATATGTATTGTAATGAATTATTGCCCTAAGGTCCTTAGATATGTTCAATAAAATTCTATGGAGTTAACAACAAATACATAAACATGTCAGCACTTTGATAAGATATTTAAGTTAATTTCTCTGAGACATACTCAGTGTTGTAATTTCGACATTATAAATGTGTGGTAATTAATTAGTTTGATAAAGACAAAAATTCTATTCTCTTCTCTCCACCTGTTTTTCTCTCTTTGTCTCTCAGTCTCTTCCCTCCCCTTTCCCTTTGTCCTTCCCTGTCCTTCCCTTTCCTCTCTTCTCTTTTCCTAGTTATTTCTGAGGCTTTTCTCTAAGTCTAAACATTCTGAAATACTAAGGTTGAAGATTCTTTTGCTAAACCTGCAGTTCATGTTTATGAGTTTACTTAAAAACAAAATAAAGCTGAGATTGGGAAGGAAAGAGTTGTTAGAAGAAAGGGAGGAAATTGCTTTTAAGTGTAGTCTTGGAAATGGTGGATGAAGCTGGGGTAAATGTGGGAAATCATGCACCATTTGAGAAAAGAGAGTTTTAGATTTGTAAGACAAGTTAATAGAAATAAAGGCTAGATATCATATGACTCAATTCAAATGACATTCTGTAAGAGAAAACTCTTCAGGAACAAACAATAAATCAGTGATTTCCCAGCATAAGGATGAGAAGCAGGGTTCAAGTACAGACCGTCATGGAGCAATTGTTGAGGTGATATTCTATATCTTGACTGAGATGGTGGTTTCAAGACCGTATATGTTTGTTAAAATTAACAGGACTGTACACTAAAAAAAGTCACTGGATATGTTATACGATATATATAGTGTGTGTGTGTGTGTGTGTGTGTGTGTGTGTGTGTGTGTGTGTAGAGAGAGAGAGAGAGAGAGAAAGAAAGAGAGAGAGAGAGAGAGAGAGGGAGGGAGAGAGAGGGAGAGAGAAAGGTTTTGAAGGGATTCTGATGGTATTAATACCTAGAAATGGCAAATTCTGGCATGCTAGTCACCCTCCTCTCTAAAATACCATAGGTAGTTTTACAGAAAAATGGACAAAGATAAAGGAAAGAATGTAATGCTGCATTTTAGTTAGACTTGTGTTTTAAATCCTCAGATGCAAGAACACTAGTGTGCTGGAACAGATTGTTCTCCTTAAGCTTCATTCCAGAGCGGCCCATCTTTTCTCTGCTTTAACAAAACTGAGTATGAAGACTGGAAGAGAAGAGATGAGTCAAACTTCATCTAAGCAGGAAGAGACATTGTTCAAGATCATACCAGAGGGAGCAGAAAAGGGTCAGATGGAATTCCATATCCATTTTAATAAGCCGTTAAAGTGCAATGAATGATTTACCCCACTAGTATCTGTGCCTGAACATTGTCATTCCTGAGCCTGAATTGCTAGACTTCTTTTTCTATTCCTTGCTATTCAGCTAATGGTGAAGTACGTTTGATATCAATAAGTTTTTCAGTTGTAGAAATTCACATATGGAGCAATCCAGGGTAAATTGCACCAGAAATTCATTGTTGGGATTGTGAACAATATATCATTCAGCACTGTGGGGATGTTATGGTTTAGAAGGTCATTCAGTATGTGAGACATTCTTTAAAGACAAAATATTTTATTTTTCTAGATGTTATCTACATTGATATTCCAATTTAGAGAAATTGCCCATTGTGTCTTCAAGGTGTGATTTATAAAAGAAAAAAAGATGTGGAATGTCTACTGGTATAAACATACTCCAGGGGAAAAAAGATTCCTTTTCTCACTCATTGCCGAGTTCATGGCCAAGGCACCTGTAACAAAAGACAGATTAACAAGAGAAAAGTATACAAATCTACTTAATGTAAGTTTTATGTGACAAAACAGGCTTCAGAAATGAAAACTCTAAGAAACAGAGAAACTTGTGTATTTTTATGCCTAGGTTCGAAGAAGAGTGAACAGTGATGGAGAAATATGATTGGACAAAGAGGATATGATCTAACAGTAATAAACAAGGGGAACTTAGCAGGGCCTCTGTTCATATTCTTCTCTGTGTTTCTGTGCCTTCAAAGATGAGGAGATTCCTTAGGCTACAGGGAGGGCACCATAATGATGGTATTACTTACTTCACATGAAGGTCATCTAGGTTTAATGGCTGCTATAGGGGAGGAGCTGAGGGGAAGGTGAGAGTGATCTTCCTTCTGCTATTTTTTTCAACTGTCATGGTGCCCTATTTTGGGGTAGTGTGTCCTGAACCCAATTAATACCCAAAGAGGAATCTTTGGTTTTTACATCATTTGTTTGTAGAAAAAAATTATA
Source organism: Indri indri (assembly GCA_004363605.1). Classification (NCBI taxonomy): domain Eukaryota; kingdom Metazoa; phylum Chordata; class Mammalia; order Primates; family Indriidae; genus Indri; species Indri indri. The sequence goes on from RJWJ010024228.1 coordinate 13,378, forward strand.
TTTACGTGATTTAAATTAAAATGGAAACATTTTAAGTGTGAAATATTTTTATAAACCTCTGAAATTTTATTTTAGGATTTTCTCTTTTAATTGGCTTTTTTTGTTTAAACGAATATATAATTTTACCAAAAAACTTTCTTTTAATTCCCCATCTTAGATAAATGAAACATCATAAAATAAAATAAAATAAAATAAAATAAAATAAAATGAATCAATAAAGGTAATTAAGAAAATTTAACTTGTGGAAAAAATTGAAATGTATCACTAACACATTTCATGTTGAGAAAAAGAAGTTAAATTTTTCAACACATATCTAGAGGATAACTGAGAAGACAGAAATGGTGTTTATAATGATGTGACATCCAGGGCTGGGTGCCAGGCTGAGCATTCCTCAAAAGACCTGGTCAGACTGCCAGAGGTAAAGCACTCTTTGACGTATGCCAAAAGTTTGAATATTACATGCTTGAAAGAAGAGAAAAAAAGACTGCAATCATTCAAGTCAAATTCCAATTGTCTCCCTAGTTGGCTTGTGCATATTTGGAATAGATATCAAATATATCATTTCTCTCCTTCACAGCAAGTGTTACGGTTGATATTTTCTGCTCTAATTCAAGACTAGCCCTACGAAAAGATGTAAGAAACTGTTCAGGTGAAGTGGTCTATATGGAATATCTAATATTTTCACTTGGCCAAATAACCTATTTTAAATTATGTGTGTATGTGTGTGTGTATGATTACCAAATTTTATACCTTTGACATGGAAATCCCTTAGATTAAAATGGTACATTTGTGTATTTCAAAGAGAAAACTGATGAAGTTTTAAAAATTTATAACATCAGTATTGCTTAGTGTATCTCATGAATTACTGAGGCACGTGTTCATAGCTTGGGAGGAGGGATTTAGCAATAAGTATCAACATTTAAAATGAAAACATTATTTTGTATAAAAGGTTTGCTACTAGGTTTTCATAGTACACACTGCATTCATACGCATTGTAAAATGAAGTATGTATCAACATGTTCATTGCCTACAAGTCCAGAAAAACTGTTAATAGCTTAAATGTTCATCAGTAGAAGAAAGGATAAATAAATCAATGCAAAGATATAAAATGCAGTAATTTATAAAAAATATGGTAATTTACATATGCTTATTGAATAGAGATTCCCGAGATAAATCATTAAGATAAAGGAAGAGAATGAGCAGTGTGATGTTGTTCCTATATAAATATACTTTAATATATAAATATTCAAGTATAGAAACATGAGTTAGAGCTACTTGTTTAGCTTGATGTACTTCACACATGCATAGAAATTCCTGAATGGATACACAAGAAACTGTTCTATGTGGTTATAGATGAGTGATTAGGATAATTAATTTTACGTTTTATATAAACCATTCTACATAAATATGGTTCAACACTATATAGCAAATAATATCAAATACCCTTCTTGTCCAACCTGTTACTCCTGCTCTCACTACCATTCAATTCCCTGAGGTATCAGGACTAACCTATTATGCCTATTATCCTCGTTTATGTCAATAACACAGGAAGCCCAGGACTCCCAGGACATCCCTCGTTCCTTAGATTTCCATTCCCAAACCCTTCCAATCTGCTCCATCTCCCATTCCTTTCCATAGACTAAAATATTCTAATTGTGATGCTGCGATTCACAGACCACCATGAACAAAATCTTTATCCTCTCTCATTGTGCTTTATTTGAAACCTATTTCTCCTACGAACACAGCTTCCTCTGTTACACAGTAGCTGGAATAGTGGTTCATATTCTCCTTGTCTCTCATTTCTATTTCTAGGTAATTCTCCTTACCATGTTCCCAATACATTCAAATCTAAGTCTCTTGTCATCAAAGTATATCTTACTGTCCTTCCTTGGTGCCATCCTCTGATGATGATTGACTCTTGTTCTTTAAAATTTTAGCACCTGTCTCACTGCTATTTTCTAGCACTACCCCTTTCATAATCAATGGGGATTTTAATTTCCATATAGATAACTATTGTAATATCTTAACGTATAATTCTTTCACTTCCTGTTCTCTAATAACCTGACCTTTACCCTACTTCAGCCACCCCAGTCCCTTATTACTGGAAATAACAAAAACCCTGCAGCATTCTACTCTACTCTTTCAGATCTGCCTCTCAACTGTTCAGTTCACTCCCGGTATTCTGACGACGCTTTCACCCCATTGTGTTGCTATGTGTAATTCACTGTTCATATCTCACATGACTGCCTCCATCCACCTCCCATTGTCATTGCCCTCATTACTTGCATTAAATTTCTTGGTTTCTCATTGTAAAGGCATCTCCTTGCTAGCCTTAAACTTCTTTGCTCCTTTATTACTTCATTGTACTCACTTGCAGAAATGCCAACCCGAATAAAATCCAACTCTTTGACTAAGCTGTGCCTGTTACAGCCAAATATGATTGGGGAAAAATACATACTCACCCGACCTCTTGCCAACCAACTACCAGATCTTCAAGCATCTCGACAACTTTTTGCAGGTACAACACTTCCACAACCAGCGGCATGCAGAAAATGCTTTCCAAGAGTTCCGAAGAATCCTGAAGCACGATTTTTACACTACAGGAATAAACAAACTTATTTCTTGTTGGCAAAAATGTGTTGATTGTAATGGTTCCTATTTTGATTAATAAAGGTGTGTTTGAGCCTGGTTATAATGATTTAAAATTCATGATCCGAATCCACAATTACTTTTGCACCAAACTAATACTAGGGAAAACTGGGTGGGATATGTTTGGGAACACATTGTACTATCTTCACAATTTTTCAGTAAATTTAAGACCATTCACAAAGAAAAATATTTATTTAAAAAGTAAATATAGAACTCAATTATACATGAAAGAGTTAAAAAACTGTGTATAAAGTGAAAACACTGGGCTTACTACCCAGACTGGTTGGCTTCCACATATTTCTCAAATGCCTCTCGGTGGCCTGAAGACTCTTCCAAAGAACACTAACGATTCACAGAACACAATCAAGAATTCACTGACTCAAAAAAAAAAAAAAAAAAAAAAATCCAGGATTATTCTTGAGATTCACAAATTAAATCTGATGATGTCTAAATTCTAGTAGGGAAATAATTATGGAATTCAGTACTTGTTCTTGTTTCCTTCGCAATATACACACAGGCACTGAAACTGTAGTAACTGGGAGCTTGCATTGTTAATATGAATTTGGATAATAAACAATACACCATGTACTTGGGCACACACACAAAAAGAAAGTGATAAGTGGGGAAGATAAAGGTAAGGTAATATGTAATAGAACTCCTCCACCTCATAGGCGGTTAACATTTTCTTTGTTTTAAGACATTGGGTAGGTAAAATTTGTATTTCTCTCATTTCCTCAAATAATAAAGCCATATATATTGCTTCCATTATTAAAAAAATAAGTTAAATATAGCACTGGACGCATCTATATTTGAACGCTATGTCTTATAAGATGTTGCAAATAGCTCCCCTAACTCTATTTTAGTTGGGAGTATTATTCTTCACTCTGTAATATGTTCTGTACCATTAAAGATGTGTATTTCTCTTTAAAGGAGGGTAACAAGATTCTGTTTTGATAGCAAAAACAAAAAACCTGAACTGGATAAAGTATTTTCTAACTCTAATGTGGGCAGGCTTTATAATAATATATCAGCGAATTCTATCTATTAACAGAATTAATTTGGTTTGCTGATGACACGAAAGTGTGATGTAACATTAGTAAAGACATTTGGAGATCATTCTTGTTTTTGGTAATTTTGTGAGTCGATGCAAGAGCTGCTGAAAGCTACGGTCTGCATTTTGAGGTGATATTTTGCCACTCCATCTAGGAATAAACACAATTTTTTTTCTGACTGCTTTAGCACTGGTATGTTCATTTAAATTTAAGATGTTCTCAAATCAAACAAGCATCTAAACAGCAGTAAAATTCAATCATAAAAAAAATGAATTCCCTGACAAAAATGAAGCAACTGTCACATCTGAAGGGAATACATGTCCTTAGATCATTGATGACTTTCACTTCAAAATGCGGAGTTTTCAGTGTCATGATAAATCTAACTAAAATGAAATATCACTCACATGCTCTTTCCTTAGTTTCATTCCCCATATTAGTTTCCTTTATTTTTCTTTTAATAAAATGGATCATCAAAGGACTAACTCAAGGAGAAATAAAAAGAAAGCACTAGAATCTAATATTTTCATGGGTTTTTAAAACAGGCTTAGACTTTGATCATTTCTCATCAGATCAAAGAGTATTTGGTACTCTTTGAAGGGAACTGTATTGTAGTATCTATCAAATTTGATTCCCAACTTCATTATGACAAAACGAAAGAAAAAATCTACTTTCACTGTGCATTAAATGCATTTATATAAAACAAGAACAGATATATACACATATAAAATTTTAAAACATTTAATCACTACTCTTTGGTAAACAGATAGACATAATTTAAAAATAGAAAAAGAAAAATATAATTAAATTAAAATTAAATATATGTGGTAGTATTCATTTTTCAAATATTCAAATATTCAAATATTTCAAATATTCAAAATATATTGAAATATATTTCAAATATTGAATATTTTTCAAATAAGTTTTGTTAATGCCTCATGCCATAAGTGATAAACAATAAATCTCCAGGCAATAATTTATCCCAGTATTTTGCTTAAATAACCATTGAACTGTAATAATAAATGTATTAAATATAACTAACTTAAACTTAAAAGTTAAACTTTTAAACTTAAAACTGAGGATCTGGCCCTTAAGTTAGATCATTAAATATATGTCTTCTCAGGTTCTAAGGCACTTCCTAGAATAAAGTTAGGTACAGTGGAGAGGAAAAAAGTTTAATGTCTAATGATATCCAAAAATAGAAAATAATTTAGTTATGTTTCAAATTTTTTTCAACTATGTAAATACTCTGACATTTTAGCTAACTTACCATGGAGATTTATGTTATCGTATTTTAATTTAGTGTTTAATTATTTCTCATAGTGTGATAAATGCTGTAAAGTATTATACATGGGTACAACTTGGGTTCTTAAAGTGTACAGTATAAAGCTGAACACATTTTGTTTGTCTACTGTGTCTAGGAAGTACATATAATACAGAATATTTAGGTTAAAAAGTGAAACAAGGCCTCTGGATCCTTTATTAATACAATTTCATACACCGTTGTCATTAGAAATGCATGAATATTTGTGGCCATATTGAAATGTTCTAAGCTATTGATTGAGAGCAGTTTGATATCAGAGATAGTCTGTTAGGCATTGGATTATCAGCAATGGTCTGTCGTAAGGGATTTTGCTTCAGGAAATAATATTTACTAGTAAATATATCCACTGGAATTTTTTTTCCTCAGTTCATTATAATCTGGTGTCATTGCTTTTTTAGAAATCCTCCTAACATAGTTTGTTTGTAATATAGTATGGATGTAATATAGTACACTATATATGTAATATTGTATATATCATATAGTGTGTGTGTGTGTGTGAGTGTGTGTATAGTGTGCATGTGGGTGTATTGTTATAGACCCGTATTTGTCTTTTTTCCTTTTTTGCCAATTTAGAAGTGGTAATCCAGAATGAATTTAATATTAATTGGGAAATGAAAATGATGTCATCTATTGTTTTGCTTACTTAATTTACTGAAAAGGGAACTTAGATGTTTCTTATAATTATGATTTTTAATATGATTTTTATTACTGCCTTTAAAAATTTTTGGAGTGATTCAAAATCTATTCTTAATTCCTTTCTTTAACCCACTTTTTATTCATATCTCAGTATTATTTTTGTTGTAGAGTATTTTTTTAGTGTCTTCTTATTAGTATCTCTTAGCTCTACAAGTTACCAACGGAGGATGTTGGACTGTATTTGGCCTCATTAAATCTATTAATATGATCAAGTCAATCTTTATGCCTTAGAAATTTTTACTACCATAGAGAAATAAAAATATGCATAAACAGATAATATATGTTGTATAGACAGCATGTTAAAAATCCTAGAAGCAAATGAAAATAAAGCAATGATCATGAACAATGTACCATCAAACCAGTATTAGCTTATCAAAATTTAAGTGCACATATAAGAATAACATTTATTAGATGTTGGGCAGGAGGAGGGGACGGGCACATGCACAAACAATGAGTGTGATGTGCACCTCCGGGGGAATGGACACACTTGAAGCTCAGACTTGGGGGGGACGGAGGGCAAGGGCATCATACGTAACCTAATCATCTGTACCCCCATAATATGCTGAAATAAAAAAAATACAAACGATAACAAGTGTTGGCAAAGATGTGGAGAAATTGGAGCACTTCATATTTTTGGGAATGTGAAATGGTGCAACTACTGTGAAAAACAGTTTGGAAATCCCTCAAAATCCAAACATAGAGTTACCATATGACCTGGTAATTTCACTGTTAACAGTACCCAAGAGAAATAGCAACATATCTACACACGAGACTTAGCCATGAATGTTCCTAGCATTTTTCATAATAGCCCCAACCTGGAAGAAACCAAAATGGCCATCAATTGATGATTGATTAAACACAATGTGATATATCCACACCATGCAATATTATTTGCCAATAATAAGAAGTGCCACAACGTCAGTGGACATTGTTAAATATTGCGATAAGTGAAAGAAGTCACAAAGGACCACCTATTGTATGATTCCGATTATATGACTGGTCTAAAATAGCAAATAGGTAGATAGAGAGTCGGTTAATGTTTGCCTAAAGCTAGTGGGTAAGGATGTGGAAGGTAATTGGGAGTGAATGCTAAAGTCTATAAGGTTTCCTTTTGAAGTGGTGAAAATATTCTAAAATTAGACTGTATGGTTACAAAATATTTTGTAGTTGTCTTGGGATGTTGGGATCAACCTCTCACCCCAAATTGGTTTGTGTGCCAATGCTGATGATGCCACACACACACCAGGAGGATATGAAAAGGTTTATAACTCACATTATGGGACTCTCCAGGGGGAGCAGAACTGGCATAAGCCCGTCTAGGTGACAAATGTGAAGAAAGACCTGTGGCTTTGTCTTTATTCTGAGTTGGAGGTAAGACCCGAGTGAGGGTCTTGACTGTGGGTCAGGGTGCGTATGGCTTGAACTATGAACCAGTGCTAAGGGAGGGAGGGTGAGGGATTCCTTATTGCCTTACCCAGATATGGGGCGAAATGGGAAGGGGGAAGGGCGGCACAACAGCGACTAAAATCTTTCAGTGGTAGAACATCCAAAATGAAGGAAACTCTTTATTATCCACACCTCTGTAAATATGCTAAAACAACTCTGAATTATACATTTTAATGGGTGAATTTATGATATGTATATTTTATTTCAATAAAGCTATTGAAATAAAGAAACTGACAAAAATGTTGGTTAAGATACAGAGCAAACAAATTTTTAATATTGATGATAGAACTATACATGGTAACATGACTTTGGGAAAAAGTTTTGGGCATTTCACTATAAATATAAATTACCATTTAAGCAAGTAATTCTACTTGTAGGTATTTTAATGCAAGAGGAATAAGAATATTTTTATTTTGAAAGCTCATACATAGGAGATTTATTTATAATAGACCAAAAGTTCAAACAACCCGTTAACAAAGGAATGGCTACACAAAGTGAGGTATATGCATACAATGGAATGCAACTCAGCAGTGAATAGAATAGAATATTGCTACCTGCAGCAACATGGGAGAATATCATAGATATTACATTGAATGAAAGGAGCTCGACACAAAGGAGTTGCATGATTCAATTTCCATTACATTCTTGAGCTAGCAAACTAAATTAATGGTCAAAAAGAGTGTTTGTCTCTGTCACAGGAATGGACCAGTTAGGGCCACAACGAAAATTCTCTGGAGAAATGAAAATATTCTACAGCTTGCTGAACTTTGGGTTAAATAAGTGTATTTATTTGTCAAAATTACACAGTTTAGATACATTAAATTCAGTGTACATTTATTTTATCTCAAAAGCAATTATAAAATAATAATAATTAGTAGGGGGGTTGGAGTTGGGGTAGGTATTGATGAATCAAAAATTACAGAGTATTGAGGTGCTAGAACTGTGTTATGGGTGCATGAGGTTTTATTATACTATGTGGTTTACTTTATACATGTTTGAAGTTTTTCATAACCAAAACTTGTTCTTTGTTAAGAGTTTCATAGGGCAAGGATGGTGACAATGCCTGAGAAATCAAAGAAAGTGATATTGCAGACCAGTTCTCTTTGGCTGAGAATGGATAATTCTGTTGAATTTGAGGTTTTATCATTATGGTGGAAAGCAACAAACAGGCTTCAGCACTTGGTGAGGAGAGCTGATTGAGATAAGCTCGACAAGACATATACCTAAAAATGAGTGATGTATTTGAAAAGAGGTACAGAGTTCTCCTAAAAATATGAAGTTCTGACATGAGACGTTTTAGTTTATGACTCTAAATATATTTGCACACTTGAAAAGACCTCTTTAATATATTTTGCTATTTCTAATTGCATAAACATGTGAAATACCTAAGATTTTGGTTTTTAATTCATAAGACTATATTTATTTTAAGTCATAGACTTAAAATATCAAATGTTTTACTCATGCATATATAGAGGGAGTCATGCCTTTAGGGACTGGCAAACATAGAACTCATGATATCTGTTTTTGCTCAATGCTTTTTGAAAGAGGTTAAATGTATTATTCAGGATAACAGTATAAACATATTGCATATTTAAGGCTTGTTCTGAATTTCTAATTCCCAGATCAATTCTTTACTAAAATTCATTCTCTCATTTCATGTCAAAAAGTAGCAATCATATTTGAAAAGTCAATAGAGGATGTAAAGGAATGGTTGCTTCAGACAATCTAACCTTTTATAAATTCAGATATCTTACTGTATGAGTCCATCTATTTTCTTCAAAAGGCACATGAATATGAATTTGACTATAGTACAGATGTAAATATGTATTCTACAATTTAGTCCAGGTGTTTTGTGTAACTATAAATATCTTTTCATTCCAAGCAGGTTGTTAAATAGAATCAAAACAGGATTTGACCTTGAAGTCATAATACATGGAGGTCAGATAGTATAGTTGAATCACGGAATTGTGACAAAATTTAGTTAGCAACATATGTAAATAGAGCCTTCTGAATTACTGAATTTTCCCAACACTCACAGAAGCACCACAAAAACTGCATGGGTCAGCATCAAGATAAGCTTACCATGTCCAGCATTTCCATTTCTATTAGTCTTAAGAAGAAGCCCAAGAAATACTGACTCATCCCCATAGGGCTTTGTGCATCCTCTTTTGTAACTTTATTGATCAGCTCTTTCCAAGTCTCAAAATTATTCTAATTTTATTGTCTATAACTCACAGTCCATCATCAGCAAAACATCATACAATGTTTAATCGCACATTAACCTGTCGAGCTATATCCTTGTTTGGCAAATCCCTGACTCTGATTAAATCCAATATTTACCTGTCCTGCACCTGCACTGTCTGCGTGGTTGAAGCCCATTCCCATCAGTATACGAATGTTATGATATTTATTCTGGAAAATGATTATACAAAACCCACTCTACACATTGCATCCTTCCTAGGTATTAATTTATAATCCTGTTCCCTTAATAGCAGAGGTTCTTGAAAGAGTTGTCTACACTCATTCTCCCTAACTATTCTTCAACCTTTTATTACTGAGCTCTCACATTTGGGTTTCTCTCCAATCACCTCCCAGCTCTTGTCAAAAGCACAGCATGGGATTAAATCCAGTGGGGAATTTTTAGTTCTCATCTTGATTTATCTGCATTCATTGACAAAGTTAATCCTTTCCTTTTTCTTGAAACATTTTTTTCATTTGGCTTTTGGGAAACTACTTTCTCTCAGTTTCCTTACCATAATGGCTGCTCCTTCTTAAATTTTTTGCTGACTTGGCTTCATCATTATGACTTCTTTAGACTTCAGATCTTCTCTCCTTGCTCTTCATTCGCACCTTCGGAGTTTCCATCTAGTCCTTTGGCTTTAAATACCATCTTTGTGCTGATGACTCACATATTACATCCAGCTCTCCCTTGCACTTCAGATGTGTATATACCTGCCTACTCGACATCTCTATTTTGATGCCCACTAGGTATCTCTAACTTAAGAAATGTTCCCGAAATATTTTTTTATTTCCTACTTATAAATATGCACCCTATAAATTCTTACCTATCTCAGCAATGGGACACGTCATCCTTCCAGTTATTCAGGACAAGCAATTGTGAGTCATCCAAGCCTCATCTTTCTATCATCTCCCACATTAAATCTGTCTACTGTTGTTGATGTTACCTTTAAAATATCACCCTAGTCTAAAGCTTTCTTATCCAAATTCCTCTATCAATCATTTTGACCAGAACCAACATCATCTCTTGTTTAGATTAAAGCAATAACTTCCTAATTTACGCTTCCCACACTTCTTTCTTCTCTTTATTATAAACCATTGTTAACACCACAGCAAATGTGAAGCTTTAAAACTCTAAGCAACTCACAACACCTCTGTGTTCAAATCTCCACAATGGCATCTTATTTCATTCAAAATAAAAGTCAATATCTTATAATGCTCCAAAAATTCTATATTATATGGACCCTCACTACTGACCCTAGTTTCTGTTTCCCTCACCACCACTCACTGAACGGTACCCACTCTGACTTCTTTGAATTTACATGAACATCACAAGCATCCTCCTACTTCCTCTGCATTTGAGCTTTATCTGAAATATAATTTTCTGTACTTCTCAGTTTCAGTTTTTCATGTCTTTGTGCAAACACCACTTTACCATTGAGTTTTTTCTTTTACACTCTATGTAACATAGCAAACCAGGGGGGAGAAAAATGGCGGAGTTAAGCCAGCCTCCTGGTTCCCTACCTCCAGAGAAAGAGATGTAGATCTCAGTCTGCTACACACGACCGGATCTCTCTCCTGCAAAAACAGCGAGGTGAATAGGTGGAGATTCAGCGGGGGACACACAAATCTGGAAAAAGAATAAGGCCAACGGGAGATTGGAATGCAAAACCTGGAAAGCGCGGACAGACAATAGAGAGTGGAGCGTGAGACAGCGGCACCAGCCGGGTCAGTAAGTGCACCAGGATAAGTCCCTCACAAGACAGTCTAGCTTCCCCACAGACTTACAAGCCCACCGAGAGGCAGGGGCTTGTGTGAAGTGGATGTAGAATTGTGTCAGGAAACGTGGGGCCCAGCGGTGAGGGGACACAAGCTGGAAGCAACTTGATCTTCCCGGAGCTCTGTTAGGACTGCACCCGCCAGAGGAGGAGCCGGTCTGGGCCACCGCCGGAGGCAGTTAGGAGTCAGGAAGCTGGTCTCTGGCACCCGGCGGGTCTTGAACGGGGAGGTGATTACTGAGTAGAGGACTCTAACCTGGAAACTGCCGGCAATTGGGACTGCTCAGGGTGGGCCAGTAGAAATGAGAGCTATTGCTGGTCTGGCGTGAGACTGGGGAGGGAGACATAAAGGAGACGGTGGGACACCCTGGTGTCCCGACTGACTCCCTGATCGGGTACCTCCCAGCCCCTGAGCGGCTCCCTCTGGAGCCAGAGCCCTGGGGGTGGGCCAACGCCAGCTCAGGGCCCACA
>RJWJ010024229.1:0-25041 GCA_004363605.1 Indri indri
TTTGAAATGCAGACTTCTGAAGGTGCAGGTGCAGGTGCTGGTGCCATCTGCCAGTGTGGGTGGTGGGGCCGAGTAGGGGGGGCACCTGCCAAGAAGAGGCCAACCAGAGGGCAGGGTTCTTAGACTTTGTGCTGAGCACCTAGAGATGGTTCCACAGGGAAATCCAGAGAGAATTCCTTGGGGCAGAGCTGGGGAAATGGAAAACTCTAGATTTGGGTATAAAACTGGAAAATTCTATTATATAACTGGTAGCCTGACAATAACATGCTTTTCCTCCCCATAGTTATTGCTTACAGGGCAAGCTTTTTAAGTCAAGGTTGGTTTCTGATGCTTTCACATTGAACGCATTTATTCAGGAATTGTGTGTTCTATTTCCAAACACTACAGCAATTCCCAGCTCGGACCATTCTAGCATCACCTATAGTGATGCTTTCCCCTCAGTAAGCACGCCGCCTCACACTTCACAGGCCATTCACCGAATGCCTCTGATAGAATCCCATCTTCAAGCGTCTTGCACATGCTGTCCTCTCTGCCCGGTCACCCTTCTCTCTACCTCACCTCCTCCTGGTCCCTTCCCTATTCCTCCTGAAGAGTACAAGTTATACTCCAGGGAAACCTTCCCCGACCGCAGGCCCCTCGTCTAGGTCTAGGTCAGCTCCTTGTCACCACACCCTGCATTTGCCTACAGAACAGCTACCTCAGGTAGTACTTACCTGTCTCTGGCACGAGACTGTAAATCCCAAGAGGGCAGGCATAGGAACTGCTTTACTCACCGCTGTAGCCCAGACCCTGCCAGTGCCAACATGTAGGGGTACAGCAAGAGCTCAGTACAAAGGTACTGATGAATAGCAGGCTCTGTGCCCATGGGAAGGTGAGGGTCAGAGACGCTGAATGACTTAGTCAAGATCACATCTCTAAGACACAGCAGAGCTGCACCCAACATCTGCAAGGGCCACTGAGTCACCTGTTTCCTTTCTCTGCAACACCTGTGGTTTTGGATACAGATGCCATGATGACGATCGCCACTGTCTCCTGGGTAATGTCCACATCTGAAATTAAGAAGCTGGCTAGGATCTGGAATTTAGAATAATCATTCACTTTCTCCATTCTACATTTTCACTGAAAAATAACTGCCAAATGTATTTATTTCTATTTTAGAATATTTTATATATGGGAATTATGGAGAACTTTGGTAAAATATTAAGATTCTTTAATGTTTTAAAAATCATTTAAAGTTATCTTTTCTGAGAAAATGCCAGTATTAGGTACAACTTAGCTCTGAGAAAATGCCATTATTAGATACAAATTAGCTTTTTACTAATTAGTATTTTCTAAATATTGCAGGTATTTGATTTGGAAAGAGGTAACAGCTCATTATACTAAAATGCCAATTACTAAAAAAAAACCCACACTTAAGATTTTTACATTTTATGATGTTGGATTAAAACCAATTTAAAAATTACTATAACGTGACATATAATTTTTTACTGAGCAATTTCAATGCCAGCTGCTAATAAAGCATCTTAGCTGTAAATGATAATTCAGATGCTTTTAGATAAAGTGGTGCATAAATATGGCTGGAAATTGATTTAGCTTCTTACAGAAGCTACTGAAGAATGACATATTTTGTTTAATACACCAGCTAATGTAGTCCTAAAAGCTCAAACAAGTGCCAGTTTTCACTCCTAAATTTGCTGTGGGAGATTAATGAAAACTTTATATTTTGCTAAAATGTTAATAATGGGCAGATGAGATGATAGGATTTTAGTAGAGGTCTTAAAGCTATGGAATAACCAGCAAGGCTTGTCAATTTCCTTATATTAATTTTGTTTAAGACTTATATAGCTGGAGCTGGCTCAACACACTAATGCTTCTTGCACTGACCTTCTACTCTCTGACAGTGTAAATTCATATCCTATTTGAGGATTTAAGTCCCCCTGATACTTGGGTGAGTTCTGAGCCTTGCCCCAGCTGACAAGGGGCATGTCTGCTTTTAGGATTGGAAGGGCAACAGCACCTGAGGGAGTAGAGTAGGATCAGACCTGCGCTCACTTCCAATTCATGTTGCTCACTCCAAAGCAGGGTATGTGCTGAATAAAAACACTGCTGGTTTTGGAGTTCTGGTGCCACCTCTCAAAGTAGGCCCAGGAGTGCCGCTGCCATGAGGGGGCACATCTGTGGGTCCATGCAATGTGCAGCTCCTTCTCTCCCCAAGCCAACAGTATGCTAGACTGGGGCGGACACTGGTGAGGATAAAGCAGGCCTCCTGATCTGCAGGAGCTTACAAACTAGCTATAGGACACAAAGGAAACAGCACAAGGGAGAAAGAAGTGCCCAGTAAATGGTGTATACAACAGACACTTTGAGGACAAATATTTGAAGCAAAGCATTATACAAAAGCATGTTTTTGGACCAGAAAAGTTCTCTGACTTTGTATGTATAACTTTACTGTTTGTATCCTCTGGAAAGGGGTGAACCCAAACCACACATGAAAGATGCTTGGTATTGTACTATTTGCATATTAAAAATTATTACTGTACTATGAACTTTACATTAAAAACCCACTTCTGTTCAAGGCAAGATATTTTTAGCTACTCAAAGTGAAAAGTAGAGAAAACCAAAACATCTTAAAAATAAACATACTAAAAACAAAACAAAAACCACTTCCTAAACTGTTAATTTAATTGAAATACAACCCTTTGGTATTTTGTTAAATTAGCAATTAAAAAGGTCACAAGCAATTAAATGAAACCAAGCCACATTGTGTTCATCTACATTAATGCTGAACTGGGTCTTCTCATCAATGATAAGACAAATTGTAATGGTGCCTTCAAAGACTTCACAATATATTTTGTCAAAGTCAGGACTGTTAATGTCTCTCTTTGTGCCATGGATTACCATAATGTATCGGTCAAAATGCTCAAGCTGTAATAATTCAAAGATGTATTGTGATAGATCAAATTTTGGGGTGGAGCCTAATAGTGACTTGAGCACCAGAGCTCAAATGGACTGATGATGAGGCTCTGGAAGAGTGCGTTCAGTGTGGACAAGCAGAAAATCCAAGGAGGAAGCAGCTTAACTCTCTGGAGTAAGAAATCAGGAAGGAGGAACAGAGGAATGAAGCCTGGCGAAACAGGCCTACCCTGGGGGCAAAGGGAAGTAGAGAGGTGAGGAAGGAGGCAGGTGGAGTCTAGGCCTACAGCAAAGAAAGCGGAGGTGCTGGGCGATGGCCAGAGGCTGGGAGGTGGACTTGGGGTTTAATGACATTAGAAAGAAAAAAGAATATAGAGTTCAGAGACGTAGATTCAAACCCTAACTCTGACACTAAGGGTCAAGTCTGGGTCAAAACCTTGCCCAGGATTCCACTGTTAGGAAAGGCAAAGCTGGGACAGAGCCAGTGGATTCTGGAGTCCACGCTTCTTCCTCTGCTCCTTCCGTCCAGGGGTGCTAAAGGCTGTTCCTGCCCTACCTCCCTCACCAAACTCCTACAAGCAATGGTCCGGTAAGAGATTGAGCTGAGTAACTACGAACTCTAAATCAGCTGTTCTCAGAGCAGAGTCTGGGACCCACGGTTGGTGGGGGGCAAGGGCAGAATCCCCACGACTCCTCTTGGGGTCCATAATTTCAATACTATTTTCATAATAATAACAGTAAGACATTATTTGCCTTTTTCTTGCCCATTCTCTTACAAGTGCACAAAGGAATAAAAAGTTCATTGACATGGTTGATTCTGATTTCATACTGCAACTAACTTTTAAGAAACTATTCCTTGAATTTTGGTATAGTGACGAAAATTAATATCCACAAGTATCTGAAAAGGCTATTGAAATACTCCTCCCTTTTCCAACAACATATTTGGGTTAGGTCAAATTTTCTTCATATACTTCGACCAAAACAATGTATTGCAACAGACTGGATATAGAGGCAGATATGAAAATCCAGGTATCTTCTATAAGCTAGAGATTATAGAAATTTATAAAAATATAAAATAGTGCCACTCTTATTACAAATTTTAAAGAAATTACAGTTATTTTTCATAATTTTTTATGTTAACATGTAATGAATTTGTTTTTTTTAATGAATTAATAAATCTCAGTTTTTATTCCTAATACAATAAATAGATATAACTCAACAAGCAAAAACTCTTTGGGGTCCTCAGAGTATAAAGAGTTCCTAAGACCAAAATGTTTGAGAATCACTGTCTTTAGTGGTAATTGTGCCATGTTTTCATTGTCCCTAATGTCTACTTGGACAATAATGGGACACAAAAGTGCACGTACAGCTGTGCATATGTGTTACAACCTGACAACAAACACAGCTACAGAGCCTGTACACATATTATAAGAGTAACGGGTTTATTTTCGGATGACCAGACCAAGCTAATTATAACAAATACTGTTTTATAGTTTAAAAAATGTTTTCATATATGTGATTTCATTGGAATTGAGGGAAACATTTAGAGGTACATGATTTTCTTTCTTTCTTTTTTCTTTTTTTGACACAGGGTCTCGTTCTGTTGTCCTGGGCTGGAGTGCTGTGGTGTCTTCACAGCTCACTGAAACCTCAAACTCCTGGGCTCAAGCAATCCTCCTGCCTCAGCCTCCTGAGTAGCTGGGAATATAGGCATGCACCACCACGCCCACCTAATTTTTCCATATTTTGTAGAGACAGGGTCTTACTCTTGCTCAGGCTAGTCTCGAATTCCTGGCTTCAAGCAATCCTCCCACCTTGGCCTCCCAGAGTACTAGGATTACAGGCATGAGCCACCACACCCTGTCAATGACTTTCTTTCAAATAGGCACTAATTGTTAACTAAAGGCACAGATGAACTCACTGAATGTTATTGACAGATTCCTCTATTCTTAGACGGAAACTGCATTCATTTTGTGGTTTAATGAGTCTCTGCCCAAGTCTAAAGGACCTTGATCTTAATTGCTGTAAGTTGAAGCAACTCCTGTCTCCCTTCTCCAAAGTGATCTATGCCAACTTTAGAACTCAACCAGATCAATGGCCTTTGTTACCTCCTCACCTTTACACTCTCCATGGCACAACCTGTTGACTATTCCTTCCACACCTGTAGTCACCCAGCACTACACATATGCCAGGTGCTGTCCTGTGCTTTGGGAATTTAGGAGAATGGTAGGATTCCCAGGTGATGGAGAGAGGGGCAGGCAATCCACAGAGAAAGAGCATGGGAAAAAACATGAAGTCCACAAGGTGTTAGCACATGTATGTTTTTCTTTTGGCTGGAGCAAAGAGTGTATGAAGGGGAGTGGTGGAAAACAAAACGTTGGGGCTGGGGAGAAAGAAGTTCTTCGAAGGTGTGGGCAATATCCAGCTCAGGACCCGGCACAAAATAAAACACTGTGGTGCAAGTAAGTGAATAAAGAGTAAACAAACCCTCTCCTGTTCTACTCTATCTCGAAGTCTTATTGCCACTCCCCACACAGAACCACCCCTCTTGCTTCAGCCAAACTAGACTTAGCTCAGGTTATGCTACCTGATCAGAATGTCCTTTACACTCTTCAAAATTTACACACTTTTGGGTCTAGTCCAGATGGAACCTTTCCTGGTGCCTCTCCTGAAACTCTATGGCCCTTTGTTGAAGGCTCTGATAAGTCCCTTGTATGATAACTATCTGTACTCCCCTATGGACTAGGAGCTCCTTAAGGGCAGGAACGTTCCATTCTACACAGCATACTATCTGTCACACAGTAGATGCTCAATTAATGCTGTTGGTGGAATGAGTGGGGTTTCATGCAACACAGGTTGACCATAACAGTGCCTGAGGTTTGTACATCATCCCTTGTGTTTACCTTGGTTAAGAGAACCTAACACACAAATCCTAGATTTCCATTCAGACTAGGTTCATTGACGACAGGAATCCTGCCTCAAAAACTACAAAAACATTTACTGAGTGCTTACTATGCCAGACACTATGCTTGCATTTTAAATACGTTATCTCATTTACTTTTCCCAATGCCCCTTTAAGGTAGATATTATCCTCTTTTTACAGATGAGAAAAACAAGGCTCAGAACGTCATCCTGCTATTACAGTCATACAATTAGGGCAAGCTCAGCTAGGCACGGAACCCAGGTCTGCCTAATTCCAAATCTGTGCACTTAACTACCACATAACCAACTTGAGTAAAGTGTTCCTTAGATGAGCTAGAGATGTACAACTCCACGGGCCATGAGAGTATCTGAGGAGAACACAATCATGCCGGGCCCTGCCAGAACAAAGAAATCAGCTCTCTCCACTCCTTCAGTAAGTCTTAGAGCTGGATGCCTAAGTGACTCATGGAGAAAAAAACCTTCCTTAGCTCTCTGCATCCACCACATTTTTTTTCCAGGGGCCTTTTAAGTCCCCAAAGACTCATAAGCCCAAAACTTTCCTTCTATTAAACACTTCCCTTCAGCTACTAGTCATTTTTGCTGGTCTCTAAAAAACAATCAATAGATGATGTACTGTAACACATACACACAGACACACACACACTCATACCTACCTGCCACTCTGCGGTAATCTCTTTAAAGCCAGCAGGATCACACAGTAGGATACACCCTTCATTAGTATCTGCCCTGCTACCACCAGGGCAGGGATCTTTGCTGTCAGTGCTTAATTGATGAAACTCTTGCAGCCAGAGCCAGCCAGGCTGGAGGACTTTCCACATGGAGGTTTCAGACCCCTCTCAATAAATCAAGGTAATCTTGTTTGATGAGGTGATCAAAAAGAAACAGCTTCAAGTTTATAGAATTTCTAACAAGAGCAGCTCATGGACGGGGCTCTGCATTCTAGACTCTGCCTATCCCTCATCTTTCAGCACTCTCTCCCTCACTCATTCCATTCCATTCATTCATACCCAAATATGCCGAGCTCCTTCCCATCCTAAGGCTGGCAGATAAGCAGTCCCTCGGCCTGGAACATTCTTCTCTTATTCATTATCTAACTCCTTTTTCTTCTTCCTCAATGAAGCCTTCTACTAGTAATCTCACCAGCTCTGGTCCCTGCTCTCCACTCTTTGTAGGACTGATCGCAACTGTGGGTTCCATGATGTAGGGGCTGGATCTCCTCCACCTCCCAAGTACCAGCACAGTGGCTGGCCCATAGGAAGGCTCGATCAAGCTTTTGGGGATGCCTGAACAAGTATGTGCCCACAGCGAATCCAACTACCCTTTAGGCAGCGGTGCCCAATCTTTTTGGCACCAGGGACTGGTTTCATGGAAGACAATTTTTCCATGGACAGGGGTCGGGGGTGGGGGGTAGTAATGACGACCCACGGATGCCGGGGTAAATACAGATGAAGCTTTGCTCACTCACCCACTGCTCACCTCCTGCTGTGGGACCCAGTTCCTAACAGGACACAGACTGGTACTGGTCCTTGGCCCAGGGGTTGGGGACCACAGCTTTAGAGGATGAAGCATGACCATTTAAGGGTCTGGACCAGTGGTTCATTACAGGTTTACTTAGAAGTTAGACTCCTGACAGAATTCCCATTACTTCCTTTTCCTCCAATATGCCTTTGTCCATGTTCAAAGCACAGGGGAGACCCTGTCTCTAAAATAAACACCAAAAAACAAAAAAACAAAGCACAAGAAAAGTAGTAGGGGCTTCTCAGGAGCCTGGCATTTTTGACAATTTGCATGGCAAAATATCTGAGAACTATAACATCTGATCAACACCATAATGTCCCTCTCCCTGACTCCAGAGTCAGAGAATGAGGGCACATACGCTGGAAGAAACTCATCTCCCATCCAGTGTCGCTGCAGAAATGTCACCTGATGTATTACCAAACCATTAGTGAAGACCTGCAGGGCAAATTCTGGGGCCAGGAGCCTACCAGAGGGATGCAAATCTCCATGCCCTCACTTAAGAGCCCAGACAGGGTTTGTGGCTCATCAAACATGTTTTCTTACTGCTCTAATGTACCAGTGTACCGCTTAATGAAAGTTCTTAATTGTAATTCAATTAATTACATATACAGAGTCCCCAATTACGTTTTCCAATAAGACATTGGCTGTGGTACAGGTCTAAATGCACTTAACCAATTTTAATATATTAAGACCAATTTCCCTTGAATACTAATTACTACCTAATGATAAAATGGAAAGGGGGGAAGTTTTAAGAAAGAGGGAGAGTGAAAAATGCAATTCACGTGGAAGTTCTCAGCCTACATCGTGCAATTCAGGCACTCATTACTGAAGAAGGAGGTGTGGACAGGACACAAGTTTGTTTCTAGTAAAGGTCAGTACAGCTTTTTGCCCTGAGTATCCGCTACCCTCAGTGCTGGCCATTGCTCCAAGGGGCCTGTGGGAAGCCTAAGAGACTAGAGAGAAAATAGGAATAACAGGGAGGGAAAAGGCCACCATACACATGCTCAGACAAGCTGTGGTACTTCTGACAGGCACTCACTCTCTGCGTCTCAGGCACACAGACACTCAGTAGTGGCCAGCACTTACATAGTGCATTGAGTATATTAAAAGCACATAGTGGGCTGGGCGCAGTGGCTCATGCCTGTAATCCTAGAACTCTGGGAGGCTGAGGTGGGAGGATGGCTTGAGGTCAGGAGTTCAAGACCAGCGTGAGCAAGAGCAAGACCCCATCTCTACAAAAAATAGAAAAATTAGCCAGGTGTGATGCTGCACACCTGTAGTCCCAGCTACTCAGGAGGCTGAGGCACAGGAGGATCACTTGAGTCCAGGAGTTTGAGGTTGCAGTGAGCTAGGCTGACGCCACTGTACTCTATGCTGGGCAACAGAGTAAGACTCTGTCTCAAAAAAAAAAACCCCCAAAATAAAAAAAAAAATCACTCCCAAAAAATGATGGAAAAAAAAGCACATAGTGAACTGCAATCTCATTTACTTGTTTCAACGGTTTAATCCTCACAACCCCCGTATAGGGTAGGAACTGCCATCACATTTCACAGATGGGGAAGTGAGGCCCACAAAGGAGAAGGACTTGCCCAAGGTCACACAGGGGCTCCAAATATCTTGCTCTTCCCCCTACAATACACTGCCAAACTGGTCCACATTAACCAGACAGAAAGAAGTAGACACACAGGTATTTTTCTGTTGGGGA
The DNA here is from genome assembly GCA_004363605.1 of Indri indri. Taxonomy (NCBI): domain Eukaryota; kingdom Metazoa; phylum Chordata; class Mammalia; order Primates; family Indriidae; genus Indri; species Indri indri. The sequence goes on from RJWJ010024229.1 coordinate 9,080, forward strand.
TGTTTCTTGTTCATTTCAATTCTGATAGTGTACAGCAAGCAGGGAACTATTATGCAATATCAACTTTAAAAAACCCTCACCCATATACAAAATTCTTTAGAGTGAACACTTCCCTCTTACAGCCAGGCATGTAACTGGCTTCAGCAATATATCAACCTGAAACATGTACAACGAACATCACAAGTCATTTCTATTTGTAAACAGAGTTTATTTGCATGATCACATTTTCTTCTGTATTTGAAGTGTGTTGCTGTGGTATAATAAAAGAGGTCTAAAGCCCTGGTATTTAAGTCACATGATAGAAATTGGAGATTAGTGATTTGTAACTGAAGAAGGCAAACCTTCAGAAGCAGAGTGGAACCACCAGGGCGTCTCTGGGGCTGGCAGAGCGCACCGACAGGAGGAAGAACCAGCCTAGGATAAACAAGCGTCGCAAAGAGGACCTGGAAACACGCCAGGACAAAGCCAATATTCATTCTCTCTCTACAGTTGCTATTTCCCCTTTCTCACTATTTAGTAGTGGTGGTGGTAGCCCAACAAAGAAACCCCTACAATAAAGATGCTCACTCAGACCCCAAATTCTACTTAAAAGCCATCACATACTTGCCCCTTGAAGCCCCAGTGCTCAGGAGGTCCCCTCTACCAGAGGGCATGAGCCAGGCCTGACCACAGACACTGGGATGCAGAGAGGACTCAGACCTGGGCCCTGTCCAGTGTGTAGGGGGTCACAGTCCAGTGTGAGAGCAGGCAAATCCATTCACGGGAATCAGTGGTCGGACAGGAATAAGGAGAAGGACTCTAATTGAGCTCAGGCAGTGGCAGCCAGGTGGCCTAAGAGTCTTCTAAGAGTTGCCTCCTCTCCTGGGTCTTCAAAAGGAAACCAAAGGAGGAAGATGAGGGCTCTCACACTGAAACCCACAGCTGTTCTCCCTTACCACAGTCTGCCCGTCTGGGTTACCAACCACCTGGTGAGTTTAGGCTCTTCCTCAGTATAACCTTAAATAAAGGAAATTAAGAATTTCAATAAGGTAGTGAAATAATGGAAGATCTTAAGCATCCTGTGAATCTCCTTCAAAAGGAAAGGAGATTAAGGGAGGTTGAACTGATATTTAAAGAACTGAAGCCTCTTCTACAACAACTTCTATTTAGGAAATAAAATAATTAGATTCAGCTCTTTCACTAGACTTAATGGAAAAACAGGCACAGTTTTCCAGGCCCCTCATTATTCTCCATGTGACATTAGCAAATCACTTTACCCCTCTGAGCCTCAGTTTCTTCTTCTATAAAACAAGGATGACAACCACACTGGCATAAAAGGTTGCTGTAGTAACAGTTCTTATATCTCATTCAATCCTCACAAAAGCCTTGTGACATAAATTCAACCATTTACGCAGGAAACTGAGACTCAGAGAGGTGACATGATTTGTGCAATGTCAGAAGCTGCAAGTGATTCACCCAAGGTCTGCTTGATTCTAATGACTGTGCTTTAAGCACTAGGCTGAATGGTAGACTAGTAAGTGATAAAACAGAAAGATAGTGTCTGACACTTTGTTGGTATTCCATAAAGCCAGTTTAATTTCAGTTCTATTTTGGCCCTGATAATGGGAAATTCCAGAGTTTCTCTCTTAAAGCTGTGGTAAGAATAAGTTGGTTCAAGCAGCACCTGTCTTCTAAGGACCTGGATGGGCTACCCACATATGGTTGGTGGGAAAGGTCACTGGCAACATTTGGCAGAAAAGGAAACCGAGGCTCAGTTTGGTGCCAGGATTTATATAGGAGCTTGGACAAGAATGGAAGTCTTCTAATGTTACATCCTCTCCGTAATGTACTTGTGCTTCCTTCTGGTCTGATTCCAGCTTCTAGCAGACAGTTGGCTGAAGGATGTAGTTGATTATCAGACAAGAATCCAAACTGGAAAGCTCAAGGACTTTGGCTTGTCATTTTCTTATTTAGGCTAAGATCCAAGCACAAATGTTAGTTCTCAGTCCCTAGGCAGAAACTCTTGTCTTATTAGCTTCATTTGCAAGCTTCTCTCTCACAGTATATAAAGAAAATTGTCATCAGCATTCTTGGGATTGAAATTCTAACTTGTATTATTGACAATCTCAGGGTGGGCTCTGGAATCAGAAAAACTTAGAATTTTGGTCCTATGACTCATTGGCTGGCTAACTTTGGGCAAGTCATAGCCTCTCTTCACAATGAGAACAGTATCTTGTAGGGCAGTTAAGAAAATTATGAAAGAAAGCATTTGTAAAATGTCTAACACAATGCCTTATAACAGTAGGCCTGAATAAATAATTTCTTTTTTTTTTTTTTTTTTTTGAGACAGAGTCTCACTCTGCCACCCTGGCTAGAGTGCAGTGGCGTCATCACAGCTCACTGCAACCTCAAAGTTCTAGGCTCAAGCGATTCTCCTGCCTCAGCCTCCTGAGTAGCTGGGAATACAGGCGTGCCACTATGCTCAGTTAATTTTTTCTATCTTTTGGTAGCGACAGGGTCTTGCTCTTTCTCAAGATGATCTCGAACTCCTGGCCTCAAGCAATCCTCCTGCCTTGGCCTCCCAGAGCGCTAGGATTACAGGTGTGAGCCACTGCACTCGGCCTGAAAAAATAATTTTTAAAAACTTCCTCTCATGTGGTTGACATAAAATGTTTGCCCTATCCCTCCTTGGAAGAAAAACTGAAAGACTTATATTCACTCTTATGGCAAACAGTCTTCTCAAACAAATGGTTTTACTTATAAAGTATACATCCATTCTGGAACACCAAAACACATTTGCTGAAAAGCACCCTGCCTGTAAGTTCTCTGGTCCTATGACACAGACTTACAGACTTGCCCCCCACCCTGTTCTCTTTTCTTCTCCACTCCAGATCACCCCCCTCTCAGGGGATCTGCCAGTTCTGATTCCAGACCTCCACACCTCTGCCCCATCTGCTTGATCAGCCACAGAACGCTGCTCTTTCACTGTTTATTAACTACAGTTAACATTTACTGAGTATTTATTATGTGCCAGGCACTGTTATAAGGGCTGTATGATTATCAAAACTCATTGAATCCTCCTATCAACCTTATGAGGGTAGATAAACTACCCAATAGAGGTTAAGTAAATTGTCCCAGGTCACACAGCTACATAAGTGACAGGGACAGACTGTGAACTGGGGCAGCTTAGTTTGAAAGCACATTCTCCTAAGTACTGCATAATACATGATCATAATTTAGTTTACATCTAAAATGCCTTTAAGGATAGTGAGCAGGTCCTAATCAAAGACACCAACAAATTTTTAAAAAATCCTATTTTTGAAATATTTTTTTCTTAATCCAACTTTTTTTTTTTTTTTTGAGACAGGGTCTTGCTCTGTCACCCTGATTAGAGTGCAGTGGCATCATCAAGAGCCCACTGCAACCTCAAATTCCTGGGCTCAAGTGATCCTTCTGCCTCAGCCTCCCAAATAGCTGGGACTATAGGTGTGTGCCACTACGCCCAGCTAATTTTTTCTATTTTTAGTAGAGACGGAGTTTCACTCTTGCTCAGGCTGGTCTCAAACTCCTGAGGAGCTCAAGAGATCCTCCCACCTCTGCCTCCCAGAGTGGTAGGTAGGATTATAGGTGTGAGCCACTGTGCCTGGCCCATGGTCTTAATTTACTTGTGTGACCTCTGTAAGCCCTGGCATCCATATCTTGAAGGATTTGCAAGATACTTCCAGTTCTTGCACTCTGAGTCAAAGTCACCGTACAAATGAAAGAAGCCCTGACCAGCACTTACAAAGAGCAATAGGTAGTCAATGGTTTAAAATCAATGATATATAACTAGTCTTTGTGAAATGGAAGTAAATTATAGAAACAATTTATTCTTTTTATAGAAAAGGCTTTTTTTTTAGTAGAAATTCCAACCAAGAACCATACATTGTTCTTCAATAGCTACCTATTAAGAAGTTGAATTGAGGTGTGGTGTGGTGGCTCTTGCCTGTAATCTTAACACTTTGGAGGTCAAGGCGGGAGGATTGCTTGAAGCCAGGAGTTCAAGACCAGCTTGAGCAAGAGCGAGACCCCATCGCTACAAAAAATAGAAAAATTATCTGGGCATGGTGGTGTATGCCTGTAGTCCCAGCTACTTGGGAGGCTGAAGCAGGCGGATCACTTGAGCCCAGGAGTTTGAGGTTGTAGTGAGCTATGATGACGCCACTGCACTCTAACAGGGTGACAGAGGGAGACCCTGTCTCAGGTAAAAAAAAAAAACCATGTTCCTGCTTAGAAGTAGAGTGAGAACTACAGCCCAGATTTCAAAGTTTTACCCACCAATCCTCACAGCTTAGCTTCTCTTTCCTAATGTAAGAAAGCTGGGCCCATTAAAAAAAAACAAAAACAATCTAATTTGAGATCATAATATACTGTGGAATACTGTACAGCAGTTTAAAGAATAGGTGAATTTACATGTAGAATAATATGTGGATTAATGTGGAATAATTTCTACAATAGACCGTTAAAATGATAGAAGAAAAATGCAGAACACTAATGATATTTTGCTACCATTTGTTTTTAAAAGGAGGGGAATACAAATGTGTATGCTTGTGTGTACACACGCATATATATAGATGTACTATGTATTCATTCACACACACACACACACACACACACACACACACACACACACACACACACACACACAGAATATGCTTCCATATGCATAGATGATCCCTGGAAAATCATGGGAGAAACTAGGAACGACTGCTGTCACTGGGAGGGGAATTAGGGGATGGAAGAAGAAAGACTGTTTCCACTATAGACACTTCCATTATTTGAAAATTGTTTTACATGTATAAGTGTTACACATCCAAAAAATTTATGAAGACGTTAATAAACAGTGCTTTATCTTATTTGTATAATAAAGAGTCAACATTTTAAAACAGAATCCACTACAAAGTTACTATTTGTGACTTAGTTCCTCAAGTATGTTTAAGGTGAGTCTTTAAAGAATAAAAGAAAATGACAGGGAGAGAGGGAGTGATTATTCATTTTGATCAGGTAAAAAAAACTCAGATAACCACGTTACAAAAGGGTGTGTTAGTATAACATTTCCTTTGGCACACCATGGTGTGCTACTATAACAGTTTGAGATTTCAAGTGCCCCAAGGATTGTTACACTAAGAGATGTTCTCACTATATAATCTTTATGTATGTGAACTTGCCCTTATTTCCTGTTTGCTCTTTCATCTTAGAATGTCATGCATGCTCACATTAGAAACTCTGGAAAGAATAAGTAGTAAAGAGGAAGGAAAATGAATTACCCAGAATCTTGCCAACCAGACACAACTACTACTAATATGCTCCTTCCAATTTTTCTTCTATACTTTTTGTTTTTACACAGTTGGGATGAGTCTATGTTGACATATTTTCCCCTTAATGTTATTTTTCTTATTATGAAACTCTTGATAAACACAACTTTTAATGGCTGAAAAATATTCCACATCTACCGAGATGATTTTTCTCCTTTTAATATGTTACTGTGGAAAATTACATGGACTGGGTTTTTCTAATGTTACACCAAATTTGTACTCCTAGAATTAACCCAACTTGGTAATGCTATATTATTCTTTTAATATAATGCTGGATTCAGTTTGTTTATATTTTGTTTAGGATTTTTACATCTATATTTGAAAGACTGGCCTGAAAATTTTCTGTATTATATGGTCTTTCCTGGGGTTTGGTACCAAGATTATGATAGCCTCTTAAAATAAATTGGAGAGTGTAACTTCTTTTTCTATTCTTTGGAATGGCTGATGTAAAACGGGAGTTTTTTCTTCCTTGAGTGCTTGGTAGAACTAGCTGGTAGTCATGTGGGTCTGGATTTTCTTTGTGGGAAGGTTTTTAATCACTAATTCAACTTTTCAAAATAGTAATGAGAATATTCAGGTTTTCTATTCTTTTTGTGTCAATTTTGGTAAGTTGTCTTTTTCTAGGAATTTGTTCATCCACACTTTCAATATTTTTGGTATGATTTTTCAAAATAATCTTTATTATTTGTTTAATGACAGGATCTATAGTGTACCTCCTTTTCATTCCTATTACTATTTGCATTTCTCTGTTATTTCTTGTCCTTGTTTTTGATCCATTTCATCAGAAGTTTATTGATTTTATTAGTCTTTCCAAAGAACCATCTCTTGCTTTTGATGTTTCAGAATTTCTATCTCGTTAATTTCTGCTCTTATCTTTATTGCTTCCTTTCTTTTGCTGTCTTTAGGTTTCTTTTTCTGCTTCTTTTCTAATTTCTTGAGCTAAATGCTTAGCTCATTCCTTTTCAGCCTTTCTTCTTTTGTAATATATGAATCTGAAGGCGTTAAAATTTCCTTTAAATAATGCTTTAGTTGTATCCCCAAATTTTAATATGTAGAATTTTCATTATCTTTCAGACAGAACATTTTCTAATTTCCATTACTATTTTTAAACCACAGGTTCAGAAACTTACATCTCAAATTCCAAACATATGCTTGCTGTCTTTTTCTTGATTTCTACTCTAATTTCATTGTGATCAGAGAACATATCACATATGATTTCAATCCTTTGATATTTAAGACTTACTTTATTATCTGGTATATGGTCCATATTGGGAAATGTTCATGTGTGATCAAAAGAAATATGTATTCTGCAGTTGTAGGGTAAAATATTCTCTGTACATGTCTATGAGATTAAGTTTAATGGTTTTTCAAATTTCTATATTATTTTTTAAAAATATATTTGTTCTTTTAATTACCGACAGTTAAGACTCTCTCTCCATGATTGGAAATTTATATAATATTTTTCTTAGCAATTCTTCAGTTTTGCATTATATATTTTGAGGCATATACGTTTAGAATTGTTAAATTTTCCAAGTATATTGAACCTTTTGTCATTATGAAGTAATGCTTTTTATATCTAAAAATGTATTTTGCCTGATGTTAATATGGCTAAAACAGACTTATTTAAAACTTTCAGTGTCTTTGTTTTGGATATTAAAACAAAAATCCATCCTGACCATCTTTTAAAAAAAGAAAACTAAAACATTTAATTCACTTACCAATATATCTGGGTTTAAATTTACTGTCTTACTACATGCGTTCTATTTGTTCTCCTTTGGGGAATCTCTAACCCTGGCACATCCCGGACTTCTTTTTTCAGGGCAAAGTGGTCGGAGGTATTGATCTCACCTCTTTTGGCTCAATCTTCTCTCAGAGAAAGGCCATTGGTTCTTTCCCATGTTGTGCTCTTTGGCTCTTTGATGACTTTAGCATGATGATTTGCTTTTTTTTTCTTTTTGAGACAGAGTCTCGCTCTGTTGCCTGGGCTAGAGTGCCATGGCATGATCATAGCTCACTGAACCTCAAACACCTGGGCTCAAGTGATCCTCTTGCCTCAGCCTCTTGAGTAGCTGAGACTACAGGCACGTGCCACCACACCCGGCTAATTTTTTAAATTTTTGTAGAGACAGGGTCTCACTAAGATGCTCAGGCTGGTCTCAAGTGATCCTTCCACCCCAGTCTCCTAAAGTGCTAGGATTACAGGCATGAGCTGCCACACCCATGCGTGGGGTGTTAAGGTCCCCACAGTCTGCAACTAGTTATAAGTACCTTATGTAAATACACACAGAAATGAAAATCACTGATTTCCAAATGGCCCAAGAAATTCGAATAAGTAGTAAACATTTGTGAAAATATTCATCCCTATCAACAATCTAAGAAAAGACCATTTTGGCCGGGCGCGGTGACTCATGCCTGTAATCCTAGCACTCTGGCAGGCCGAGGTGGGAGGATCTCCTGAGGTCAGGAATTCAAGACAACCAGAGCAAGAGCGAGACCCTGTCTTTACTAAAATATAAAAAAATTAACCAGGTTTGGTAGCACACGCCTGTAGTCCCAGCTGCTCAGAAGGCTGAGGCAGGAAGATCGCTTGAGCCCAGGAGTTGAAGGTTGCAGTGATCTGTGATGACGTCACTACACTCTAGCCCGGGCCACAGAGTGAGACTCTGTCTCAAAAATGAATGAATTAATGAATAAGATAACATTTTAAAGCAACAATACTTTTCACCAATCAAAAATATTTCAAAAAGAATCTTCATTGCTAGCCAGGTATGGTGGTGACAGCCTGTAATCTCACTGCTTGGGAGGCTGAGGTGGGAGGATCACTTGAGCCCAGGAGTTTGAGACCAGCCTGGGCAACAAAGCAAGACCCCACCCCACCCCACCCCAAAATAAATAAATAAACAAAATTTTAAAAAGAATCCTCATTGCTAGGGAGAATACAGGGGAATAGACATACTTAAACACAGGGGACTATAGTACAACTTACTAAAATATAACATAGTGGAAGTATCGAGGGACATAAAAAATGCTTTCCCCAGTATTTCTGCTTTTGGAAATCTATCTTGAGAAAAGATCTAAAATGCAAGAAAGATTTATATATAATGATAGTTTTCACAGTATTATTTCTGGTATCTTTGTAACACTGGAATAGTAGTCAGATAACTTATGATATATCCCTATATTGGCTAATTATGCAAGGTTTCACTTTCTATTAAAGGTAAACTAAGTGATTTGAACCAACTCTCCCATTGAAGGTAACTTAAAAAGCTGATTTAAAATAAAATGGCCCAAGCCTGTAATCCTAGCACTCCGGGAGGATGAGGTGGGAGGATTGCTTGAGCTCAAGAGTTCAAGACCAACCTGAGCAAGAGCAAAACCCCATCTCCACTAAAAATGGAAATATTAGCTGGGCATCATGGCGTGCGTCTGTGGTCCCAGCTACTCAGCTAGAGGATCCCTTGAGTCCAGGAGTTTGAGGTTACGGTGAACTATGATGACACCACTGCACTCTAGCCTGGGCGACAGAGTGAGACTCTGTCTTAAAACAAAGCAAAAAAAGATTACAATTCGGTCATCATTCAGTCTATCATTCAGTCTATATTTACTCAGCTCCTGCAGTACATGGTCTATGGTGGGTTGCTAAATTAATGAAGGGCAACCTAGTATGGGTCAGGGACACCTTCATGGACCTGACGATCTAGTGAGGGATACAGACATCAAACAGTCATTGAGAAAAATATATAATTATAAATAGAAATATATGCAATGGAGAAAAAGCAGTATGCTCTATGGCAGAATATTAACATAAGAGCCCCCCAAATGAGGGACAGATCAGGTTTAAGTAATGGGGGACAGGGAGATCATGGTGGCCTCTCTAAAGACATGACATTTAAACTGAGATGAAGGGTGAGAAAGAGTTAACCAGAATGGGGGAAAGAGGTTCCAGGTGGAAGAAACAGCCTGTGTAAAAGCCCTGAAGCAGGAACAACCGCGGACAGTCTGCTGCCATAATCGCAGTTTTCACACATCACTTGCCCCTTGAGTTGGTGGGAGTATAGAAGAGGGGATGGCAAAAACTCACAAGTTGGAAACTCTGAACAGAGAGAATGAATGAAGTTAAGTAAGTAAGTTCCTAACACAGCACAAGAAATCACTACATTGCCTCCCGCAGGATATGCAAATAGTTAAAACGTTCTAAAACTTGATGTCTGGGCCGGGCGCGGTGGCTCACGCCTGTAATCCTAGCACTCTGGGAGGCCGAGGCGGGCGGATAGTCCTGAGCTCAGGAGTTCAAGACCAGCCTGAGCAAGAGCGAGACCCCGTCTCTACCAAAAAATAGAAAGAAATTAATTGGACAGCTAAAAATATATAGAAAAAATTAGCCGGGTATGGTGGCGCATGCCTGTAGTCCCAGCTACTCGGGAGGCTGAGACAGTAGGATTGCTTGAGCCCTGGAGTCTGAGGTTGCTGTGAGCTAGGCTGACGCCACGGCACTCGCCCCAGGCGACAGTGAGACTCTGTCCCCCCGCCAAAAAAAAAACAAAAAAAAACAAATAAATAAATAAAACTTGATGTCTGAACAGTGATACTGACAGGGCCAGTTGCTTTTATACAAAATATACTTTGCCTCAGAAAAGGCTTCTTATTTCTAACATCTTTCCAAGGATGCTCCTAACGTAGGAAGACATAATTTAACACAAAAATATTAATCACAGAGTGAGCGAAACAGGATGCAGACCCTACCGAAAAGCACAAAATCAATCATTTCACTTTGGGATGCACTTTTGGCAGGAAGGCTGCAGTCTTCCTTGGAACATAGTCACGTCCACTCTGCCTAGGGAAGCCAGACCAGTGGGAAGTCCCAACACAAACTGCTAAGCAAGTCTGCAACGGACAAAGCAGGCAGGAAGCGAGGCGGCCAACGTACTGTTCTCGCGGACGAGGCAGAACTCCCACGCGCTCTGGCTCTCCAAAGTGCTCTCCAGGTCAACGGCGACATTGGGCTCACTCTGCTTCTCTAGGCGGTACTGAGGGCCTGGAAGATCAAAGAGGCAGGAGGAGGGGAGGAAGTCTGAAACAGTGAATTTAACATTTAAAAAAACACCACATACTGGCGAAAAGCTCAGGAAAATGCTGAAGTTTGTCTCAAGGGTCTAGCTATCCATGATGGAAGAGTTTGGGGTTTTTTTTCCACACTGTTCCACATACTTGTCTGTTCTATTATCAGGTCTGTTTCCATTCAGTTCTCCCCCAAACCACGTGAGAGGTAAATGGCCTTCCAGTCACAGTGACCTGGAGTCACACATGGCTACACAGTTTCTCAGATAAGAGTATCCTCTCTGAACCTCCTTTTTCTAATATGTAATGTGAGAATACTTATACCTTGAAGAATTATTGTGAAGATCAGGGGTGATATAAGGAAAAATGCTTATTAGAAATATACCTGCCTCATGGGAGGCACTCTTATAAAGGTAGTTATTAATAATTATGATTATAAAATAATAATCAATGATAATCAAGAATAAGGTATGTTTAGAACTCTGATATGACAGTTCAAAAATTCAAAAAAAATTTAAAAACAGGCAAGGTTAAAAAATATATTGGTTTCTGGGTTATGGTGATAGAAAGACAGTAGGGGCTAATTCATATTTTTGGTGAAATATTTATGGAAACCTAAGAGACACAGGTTCAGTAATACTGGAAACCAGGAATACTAGCTATTGCTCCACACAGAAGGTTCTGGCAGGCCTTAATAAAACACTGGGGCATTTTATACATTTATTCATGTATTTCTTTGTCAACTCAAATGACAATCTTGTTTTTCTCAGATAACACCTAACAGGTCCAATGATCAGATTCAAAAGACTGCTCCCGTGATTTGTTAACGGTTATTGAAAAGATTAGAGGCAGAAGAAACTGTCTCATGTCTTATTATTTTGACTGTGAAAGGCACGTTTGGTCAGACAGAAGGAGAGGTGTGAGAGATCCGAGGAAAGCACCAGAGGCTGTGTGGGGCTCCCAGGCGGAACACGTATTTTTAGATACGTTCTTCAGCTCTTGTCAACTTGTTGATTATTCACATCCAGTGCTTCTCCTTCATCAGTCTGAGGCATTTCACTCACTTCCAGTCGTTCTCCCCCCCCCGCTCTACGTTCCTCTGTAGCACGGCAGAGATTCATTCCAGTGTCACAGTGTCTTTGATCTCTTCTGTTATCGGGTATTCGTGAGCACTTGAGCCAATTCTCAGAGTTCTCACATACATATAGTCCTTTTTATACTATTTAAAGCTTTTAAATCTTCGCTAAGTAAACAAATGGTCAAAACACATACAGCTATTTGCTCAGAAGGCTACACATTGTTTTAAAACTCTAATACACTGTATTTAGATCAAGAAGGTACTGTGTTTCAACATTATACATAGTAAAATTCTTTTTTTTTTGGTTAAAATTCTAATTTCAAAAGAATTAAATAAATAAAAGTATGGAAATGCAGGTAATTCTTACAGTTTTTGCTACCTGTCACCTCTCAGCACCAACATTTGTCAATTAATGGGCATGTTTGCTGCCGATCAATGGATGCTGGCACATTCACGGGTGGAAGGAATCACAGAAAAATCATGCTTAGCTGAACTTTTAGAAAATTTAGCTGTAGGCCTCTTCAGCCCATTAGAGGAAAGGGAGTTGCCCCTGAACCTAGAGGGCTGCTTTCTAAGAAACTGGCCTGTTAACTAACCTGATTGCTCCCACCTCAATACTTCTCAGCAACAGGGTGTGTACGAAGCACTGACATCCACGTCTATGAATTTACAGTGAAATCTGGCTACAAAGTGTAGCTATAATAATTCATTTTTTAAAGATAGTCAAAATTTGGGTACAGCCTAGGTCTAACAACAGGGGGACTGATTAAAAGTATTGTGAAATATCATGAAAATATTAAAAGTGATGCTACGAAAATATTTAATTTTATGAAACATGTTTATAATACGCTATTTTATGAAAATAGAAAATTATAGCACAATAAGTATAGGATGATTATAATTGTAAAAAAATATGGTAGCAGAGTAAGGGTGACTATAGTTAATAACGACATGTTGTGTATTTCGAAATAGCTAGAAGAGAGGACTTTAAATGTTTCTAACACATAGAAATGATAAAATACTCAAGGTGATGGATATGCTAAATACCCTGTCTTGATCATTACATATTCTATGCATGTAACAAAATATCACATGTACCCCATAAATATACACAAATATTATGTATCAATAAAAAGGTAAATTTAAGTAAAAAAATATATGTATGTAAAGGGTATAGGACAAAAAAGACTACAAGGTTAAAATATGAAATGTGTTTATTGGATAGTGAGATTATTAAATGTTTTTATTTTTCATTTGTGTTTTCCTACATTTTTCAAATTTCCTATAATAAATGAAGGCTGCTATTGTAATTTAGAAAAACACATGCTTAAAAGTTCTCCAGTTTCTACTATGCCACTTTTCCGAGGATACTATAGTCATCACACATTGTGGCATCTCCAATGAATCATCCACCTGCAATAATCAAAACCAGATATGATCTGTTATGTAGACAGATATTTCTGCCTTAAGTAACCCTGCACCCTGGCATCTGTATTCTGAGAGCAGTGCACAGGGTGTTGGGCTTCTCAAGCTGTCAGCCTGCAGGAAGCTGCGTTATATATAAGCCACCCCTTTCCCGATCACTGGCTGTATCAGGAGGAATTTCAGGCTGGTCTCTTTTGTATAATTCTTTCCTTCTAGTTTCTGCAGCTGCCTGGGAAATGTGGATTACGGCAACCAGGAAAGGCAGGGAATACTAGGAAGGGTCCCTTATCCCTAAACACAACTCCCTGCTCCACTCTCAAAGCCATTAAAGGCCATCATTTCACATTCACTTTCTTGTTTCTTGGGTCTTGTAGATATTTCTATTAAAATCAGGTTCCTGACAGTAGCTTTTAGGACTCTCTCCTCAAAGCCTAGTATGATGATGACTTTCATTTACCACATGCTCACTATATGCCAAGCATGTTATACATGTTACCTCATTGAATCCTCACAGCAACCCAGAGAGGCAGATATCCTCATCCCTATCTTACAGATTAGGACCTCAATGAAGTAACTTGCCCAAGATCACAAAGGTAGGAAGTAGGAAGAGGGAAATGAAACCCAAGGATCTTATGGCTCTCAAGATTGTGTGCTTTGAACCTTTCTTCCTCCTGCAAACTATAAATTACTGGCCAATTATAAAGAGGCCATAGTTTATACTATAAATATAGATTTTTGTAGATTTGTGGATTCATCTGGGTTTTGAATCATTTAACTTGTGGTTTCTATAAATTCAAAATGAAAATTATCTGAAATATTTTAGTAAAATCCACACATACCAAATATTCCACGCTACAGCTATATTCTGGGTCTATGGTAGTACAAAGCCCCCTTATGAAGACATGATCACCTTATCCTTCTATCCATCCAGGAAGACCCTCCCATCTTTCTTTAAGAGCATTCCTATCTATGCCCAGTTTTGTCAGTAACTGAAATTCTGAGTGTTGTCTTCTGCTCTGGGAACTCCTGCTCTTCCATAAAAGCTACAGAACAACACTTCTGAACTTAGCAAAGGACTGACGGGTCTTGATTTTGGGGAAGGTAGGCTGGTTAAGATACAGATGAAACTTGAGATCCAAACTCAAATGGAAAATTGCCTCTTACAAATCTGCACTTCTTTCCTTAATTCTTGCCCAAATACTAGATGATACGATATCTCAGAGAGAAAGACTACAGTATTTCATACATCTTCTCCGTAAACAGGCCAGACTGATCATTTCAGGCCATATGGTATAATGAGAGGCAGGGTATATCTGAGTGGCAATACAGCCTGCTGGTTAAGGGCATGGACTTGGGGCCTGATTGCCTCAGTGTAAGTTCTGGTTGAGCAATTTAGCTGTATGACTTTGGACCAATGTACTTAACCTCTCAGTTTCTTCATCTATAAAATGGGGGATAATAACACCTACCTCATAGGACTGTCTAGGGACAGTTTGAAAAGTGTCTGACACATCAGCAGTGCTATTTAAGTGTCAGCTATCATCATCATCATCATCAGACTACAACAATACTAAGAGATCATAACAATACTGACAATCTAACTACTACCATCACAGGATCTACTATGTGCCAGGTACCGTGTAGCCCTTTTCTATGGATCACCTCATTCACTCTTCAGTCACCCTTGCATGTAAAGAGTATAAATCCACTTAACAAACAAAGAAACTGTGACTTCCAGAGGCTAAATAGCTTGCTTGATGTCTTTAAGGAAGCGGTGCAAGCAAGCAGGATTCAAGCCCAGGGCTGCCCAGGCCTGCGTTCTCTCTATTACATTATGAACCACAACACCTCAGTCACACCAAGTTCTTAATAAATGTCTTGATGATAATTGAGATTATGATAACCCAGACCTACTATACATCAAACTATAGTCTCTATCAAACACTTGTTTAATTTTTAGGCAACTTACATGGGAGGAAAATAAAAATAGCAGCCACAAGCCATTTCAAAAAGATGAGCTGTGAGTTCAATTTCTATGAGTATACTTTTCACCAAAAAATGATTATACAAAATATAAAAGGCTCTTTCACACTGAACAGGACATGGTTCTCAAAGCAACATCCAACCTTTGCAAAGAGGTTTTAAAATGTCACAGCTGCGCATGAAGCCACATGCTCCCTACTTCACAGCAGAGGGGAACACAAAAGGAAGATTCTGGGAAGCAGTTACTCTGCAGCGACGAGAAAACCTGCTTGGGCTTTCCAACGATGTATTTACTGCAGTAATACCATGTCACCAAATGGTCTAGGAACAAAATACTGCTCTGGGCACTTTGGGAGGGTTCCAAGCTATAATACCCAGGCAGGATTTTTATGGGATTTTGTAAACCTCAGGCAAACGTCTCAGTATATAAGTTTCAAAGAAAATCTGTCGAATCTGTTGGGTGGTGGACACACATGCTCAGTGCAGCTTCCTTGATCCCTTTAACTCCTGACTGAAACATAAAAGATTTTAGCACACAATTCCTAAACAGCTGAGAGCCAGCTGAGAGTTGAAATCCAATGGAGAGCAAATGCCTGTCAAAGTCTGAAGAGAGGGAAGCCACACTGTCACCTCTATATCACTCTGCGTCTTCTTTCTGCGGACCCATGGGAGAAATTTCTTTCAGACCTTGGTATCAGGAAAAGCTGTACTTCCCCAGAGCAACTGGCTTGCTTTTATATCTTTACACAGCTTCACGTAAGTACTGCGACTAACTGATACCATGTCCCTTTCTCCTTTGTCCGTCAGGAAGCTCAGCACTCACGTGCTCGCCCATGACGACTGGAGCATGCATTTCTGTACCAGCTCCTCCTTGAGACTCATCTTGCCATTTAATCATTATTTTCCTTTTCCTTTCATGTAGTTTCTTTGCTGCTTCATAAATTTTCGTATCCTATTATATGTATTCCAAATGCTTCTTGGCTTGAGGTAGGATATAAATAAATTAGCTTATCATTATTATTGCTGAGCATCAGAACAACAAGTTTGAGATCCACCCTGTGTGATGGAAAACAATAAAGTCAAAG